>WBNM01012197.1:0-16377 GCA_013399055.1 Ramphastos sulfuratus
ATTCTGTGATTCTGTGACCAAAGCCTAGCATTGTGCAATTAAACCATCAAAATAGCTTTCAAATAGTTAGTATTTACAAACTGACAACCTGCTGCTCAACCTGACCCTATGTAAATGAAAAGTGTAAAGTACCTGAACTAACTGGGCTGCAGAGATATTTCAGGGAGGGAAGCAAGGTGCTTTTCAAGTCCATGACAAGTAAGTGGGACAGAAATTGAAGAGGGTTATAAATTCTGCATAGCACTTAATGTGTCACTGCCACAGACTCACTTACACTTTCTGAAGGCTTTACTTTTCATCATGGGGCAATCACTGAAGTGTCTCTAAGGTATCAAAACACAAACCTACAAAATCGCACAGCGGTTTCTTTCCTCTGTGCTTTTATTACACCAGGTAAGAATGTGGGAGTTCCTTGTCTTTGATTATGAAAATCAAATGCTTGCCAGGGGCTGTTTCTTACCACAGCCCCCTCAAATCCATCACCTCCTATAGCCGTACTAATTACAAACACTCTACAGAATTAGCTGGGTTGGACTTTGGGTTTTATTCATGATTCTCCCACAGTATCCTCCCAGAAAAGCTGTCAGTCCATGGCTTAACGCTTTGCTGGGTTAAAGACTTGATGGATGACCAGGCACAAAGAGTAGTGAATGGTGCTACATTCAGTTGGTGTCTGGTGACCAGTGGTGTCCCCGAGGAATCAGTACTATTCAACATCTTAATTGATGACTTGGATGAGAGCATCAGGTCCACTGTCAGTAAATTAATGGATGACACCAACCTGGGGGTGAGTGTCAATCTGATGGAAGGTAGGAAGACACTTCAGAGAGACCTGGACAAGATGGGTTGAAGGGCAATGGGATGAGGTTTAATAAAGCCAAGTGCAGGATCCTACACTTTGGTCACAATAACCCCATGCAGCCCTACAGACTAGGGGATGAGTGGCTACAGAAGCAGCCTGGCAGAGAGGGTCCTGGCAGTGCTGGTTGACAGCCAGATGGACATGAGCCAGCAGTGTGCCCAGGTGGCATGGAAGGCCAATGGCATCTTGGCTTGTATCAGGAATATTGTAACCAGCAGAACTAGGGATGTAATTCTGCCCCTGTACTCAGCACTGGTGAGGCCTCACCTCAAGCAGAGAGTGCAGCTCTGGGCCCCTCACTGCAGGAAAGATACTGAGGGGCTGGAGCAGGTCCAGAGGAGAGCAATGACACTGGAGAAGGGACTGGAAGGGAAGTCTGATGAGGAGAGGCTGAGTGAGCTGGGGTTGTTTAGCCTAGAGAAGAGGAGACTCAGGGGGGACCTTATCACACTTTAACTACCTGAAGGGAAGTTGTAGTCAGGTGGGAGTCAGGCTCTTCTCCCACGCAACTTGTGACAGAACAAGAGGGCATGGCCTGAAGCTGTGCCAGGGGAGGTTTAGATTGGATGTCAGGAAGCACTTCCTCATGGGAAGGGTAATTAGACACTGGAATGGACTGCCCAGGGAGGTGGTGGAGTCACCATCCCTGGAGGTGTTTAAGGACAGACTGGATGTGGCACTTAGTGACATGGTCTAGTCATGTGGTGGTGTTAGGTCATAGGTTGGAGTTGATGATGTCAGAAGTCTATTCCAGCCTCAATAATTCTGTGATTCTCTATAATGTATTCTTCACATCACTTTCTCTTACTAGTCAATATACTTACATAAGAGAAATTTACAGGTATGCACTGCCCACACACACACACAACCACTTGTGGTGGTCTGAGGGATCCTAGGTCCCACAGGGACAGAGGCTAATCCCAGGATATTGTAATATTGTTATTCTATTCCATCTTCTGGTATCACAGCTTAAAAGATAGTGCCTGACTGATGTCTCTCCCTTCTCCTCCCTGCCTTTCTTCCCTTCACTTCTCTCTCGTAACACACATATTCTTATCTCATGGTTTGTGGAGGAGTTGGTGGGCAGGGAGTTGAGCTGCATCATTGCAGCCCACTGAGGCCTTGTAGGTCCCAGCTGGGGAGGATNACTCTAACAAGCTTGAGTAAATCTCCAAGATATTCCCAGATTTCCTCTCATCCTTGAGTTTTCTCAAATGACAAATATTTCCAGTATGAACTACAAAACACCAGTTGACAAAATGCACATACCTGTTAATACCACTGCATAATACAGTGCAGGGTCTACAGGGTTTGTTTTGGTGACCATATATTTATTTATTTATTTACCACTGGTTTGAGAGTCAAGAAGTTTCTGCTGAATTAGCAGATGTTTACTGGCTTATCAAAATTAAATATTTCTAATATGAATATATTTAAACAGTGATTTCTTTTTTCCTGGAGGTTTAACAGGGGTTTATGATTCATTAAATAAAAAAATCATTTCAACTCAATTTCATACATTAACATATTTGCACTGACAGCAAGCCTGCAAGTGTATTTCTTTATATGATACAGGGAGTTTTTGATCCTCAGACTAGCTCTTCCCTTGCATACAAGAAAACAATCTTAAGTTACAATATAACTATAAATGAAGCAGATGACTCTAAGAAAGTGCAGGATCAGCTGTAAAACAATGATGGTCCTAATTTTAGTCTATTATCCCTGGAGGTCTTTAAAGCCAGGCTCTGAGAAACCTGATCTAGTGTGAGGTGTTCTTGCCCATGGCAGGGGTGTTGGAACTAGATGATCCTTGAGGTTCCTTCCAGCCCTGACAATTCCATAATTCTGTGATTTCTTTATAAAGAGAGTTTGCAAATTATTTCAATCATAGAATCATAAAATGGTANCTCAGACAAGCTAAAGAGTTACTGGTCTTTGGCACTTAGTCTGCTATTCAATATATATAGTAATAATGTTTTAATGAAGATGACTACAAGTATTCAGAGGAGTCTAGAATCATATCAATGATGTAAGTCTTTACCTGACAGTAGAAAATTGTATATAGCATTTCTTTCTAAAACTACACAATTCTTTCCAATTGTATATATTGCATAACAAGCAGCTTTACATTCTGGAAGCATAATGGTTTCTAATGTACAATACCACATTAGGTCCTGCAAAGTAGTTCATAATGTATGGTCAACTACATTATGTTGTCACAACTAAGATCTCTGCTAACTCCTATTCAGCTGAGTCATTTATCCATAATTATAAGAAGGGGTTGTACAATTGAATAAAATGTAAATCTTTAGAGTATCTAAACGTTGACAAAACGCAAGGACTTGATTCTTTATGAACACAAAAAATGTTTGTCGTGACTTACAGGAATTACACTATAAATCTCTTCATAGTAAGATCCTGGATGTTTTTCAAAATGCACTGACTGGAGACAGGATCAAAGATACAGAAGCACACAATGAGACTACTAACAAACTTTAGAGTGCTCTTCAACAAAAGCAGGTTCTGGAATTTTTTTTTTCTTCCCTCAAAAGATTTACTCATATAGATTTCAAGCAAAGTGAAACTTGCACTGAATGAAGAGGAACAAAAAGGGGAAAAAAAGGAAAAAACAACCCAACAACCAGACAAAAAAAACCCACACCACCACCTAAATACATTACTAAAGAAAAAAAAAATTTCTTCTATGTACATGACTTTGTTCTGTTATTTTTGGGTAGATGGGAATAGAGAGACAATTGGCTGGAGTAGATACTATTTCCCATTCTTTCTTATTACACCACCTACAATAGAATCCTTTACTGCTAGTTGTGCCATGGTGAGTAAAGCAAGCACAGCAGTTTTCTCTCACATTCTAGCACATTCTGCCACCAATGTGTAACTGAGAGCTTCCTTCAAGCAAATTAAAAAAGCATGCACAAAAAAAAAGCTGAAGGACAGTTGTAAGCCCACATGGCATCTACCCAGCTATGTATCCTTTCAGTGGAAAACAGTGCCAAATACACGCTGTATAATACCTTTATTATAATTTATAGCCTTGTTATTAATATATAATAACCTCATCACCTCCAGAAAGGAGAGAATTACTTACTTTGTCATTTTCTTTCCATTTGGAAGGCAGCTACACCTTTTCTTTATTTCTAAGACGAATCTTTTCTCAATTTCTCCCCTTTAATCTGACATCATTAAGTTCCTGACTCGCAGGGTGTTATAACCTTCACAGTATGTAGGATATGATGTCAAATGGGAAGCTTCCCTAATGATTCCCAGGGAAGCCTTGGGAATGAAACAAAGTTCAAGTGGAGCTCATGGAGAGAGATGTCTTATAAATTACAAGGAAGGATAGGAAAAAAAAAACAAACCCAACCATTAAACCATTAAAATATAGTAGCTGAAGATATTCCTTACACAATCTAAAATGTCTGTGTCCCTAAAAAGCATCAAGATTTTTACATTGGTCTGACCTTTTGAGATAATTTTTTTGTTAGGATTAAGCTCAAAAGCCACCACTAAGCAACAGCAGAGCAGCATGGACTGATTCTACCCCACTCTCTCCCAGCCACCAGTAGTAAAGGATGTGTGAATACTAGAACTAGGCCAGCTTAGCTCCAAACATCACAGCACGTTCCATGAGCTTCACCTAGACAACATTTGTTTCACTTTTCAAGCAGTAGTCAGTCATGGCACTTTTGATGTTTTGTTATAGCAGCAATACTGAAAAGAATAAATAGGAAAAGTCAACACAGTGACTAAGTGAAAACAACAGCCATGAAGTATTACTCACCAAAGCAGGCAGCCATGTTGCATTGCACATTTCTGCATTACTTAGAGATTTGGTCAAGGTATCCTCACAGCTGTCATTTACATACTTGGTCACTCTTTTTCCCCATGGCAGCCATTTTGCATCTTTCACTCCCATTTAGTATGAAAAATAGCAAGACTATGTATTCTCTCTATTGAGCAGGGAAAATGTAAATTTTTCCAAAAAACTAAACTAGATATTAGAGATAGTATAAGTATTCTATGTTAAAAAAAAACCAAACAAACAACCGAACCAAAACCAAAACCCAAACCATTAAAACCAACATCTTTCACCTATGACATTTAGAATAATAGAATGGTAAGGTTGGAAGGGACCTCAAAGATCATCTAGTTCCAACCCCCTGCCATAGGCAGGGACACCTCCCACTAGTACAGGTCACTCAAGGACTCATCCAACCTGGCCTTGAACACCTCCAGGGAGGGAGCAGCCACAACCTCCCTGGGCAACCTGTTCCAGTGTCTCACCACCCTCACTGTAAAGAACTTTGTCCTAACATCCAGTCTAAATCTTCCCTCTGCCACTTTAAACCCATTGCCCCTTGTCCTGTCATTACAAGATCTTATCAATAGTCCCTTCCCAGCCTTCCTGTAGACCCCCTTCAGATACTAGAAGGCTACGATAAGGTCTCCTCAAAGCCTTCTCTTCTCCAGGCTGAAGAGCCCCAACTCTTGTAGCCTGTCCTCATAGCAGAGCTGCTCCAGCCCTCTGAGCATCTTTGTGGCCCTCCTCTGGACCCGCTCCAACAGTTCCATGTCCTTCCTATACTAGATCAAGTTGCCCAGAGCCCTTTAGGGTCTCACTTTGAGTATCTCCTGGGATGTAGCCCCAACCATCTCCCTGAGAAACCTGTTCCAGTGTTCCACTACTCTGACAGTAAAGAACCTGTTCCTAACATGAGTCTAAATTTGCTCTTCTCTAGTTTGAAGACATTGCCCTCATTCTATCACTACAGGCCTCCGTAAACAGTCTCTGTCCATCCTTCTTGCAGGCCTCCCTTCAGATATTGGAAGGCTGCTATTAGGTCTTCCCAGAGCCTCCTCTTCTCCAGGCTGAACAAACCTGGCTCCCTCAGCCTGTCTTTGTAGCAGATCATTTTTGTGGCCCTCCTCTGAACCCACTCCATCAGGTCCATGTCCTTCGTATATTGAGGGCTCCAGACCCAGACATCGTACTCCAGGTATCACCAGAGCAGAGTAAAGTGGCAGAATGTGCTGGCAGCACTGTTTCTGATGCAGCCCAGGATGTGATTTGCCTTCTGGGCTGCAAGCTCACACTGTCTGCTCATGTCCAGCTTCTTGGCCACTCAGACCCCAAAGTCCTTTTCCACAGGTCTGCTTCCTATCACCTCCTCTCCCAGTCTGTACTGGAGGATTGTTCCAGCCCAGGTGGAGAACCCTGCACTTGCTCTTGTTGAATCTCATGAGGTTCACCTGGGCCGACCTCTCCAGCTGGTCCAGATCCCTCTGGATGCCATCCTGTCCCTCTGGCATATCAAGAGCACCACTCAGCTTGGTGTCATCTGCAAACTTGCTGATGGTGCACTCAATCCCACTGTCTATATCATTGTTTCTGATCCACCCACTCTAATCCTTCTCTTTAGAGGAATTAACATGCAGTTGCAACTAGAGCCTTGCTACTAAAGAGAAAGTGAGAAAAAAAGTCACAGTAATTCAAAGCTGTCATAGTATTTTACTAAAATACACGACCTTGTTCATGGTTTTCAGTTTAGCTGGGAGTTACAGAACAGCCTTGCCTAGAAAGAATTTTAGAATTATTGAACTTAAGCAGTGATGGCTCCAGTTAAATCCTTCCAGTCCAAGAGGCCAGGTAACCCACACTGCATAGACATAGAAAGGAAACCACACACAGCCAAAACTCACAAACTGAGTCTCTTCATTTGAACAATAGCTTAAAATACTACTCATGAAGGAAAATAAACTTTACTGTATTTTTTTTGTCCTCTCACTACCCAGGGAATGGCTCAACTGGAAGAAGACAAAGAAAGTCTGCTGGAAGGATACTAGCAAATACTAATGCCAAAAAAGTTTCAAACTCTGAAAAGGGAAATGTCCGTTTCATAGAGTAATAAAGGGGAGATTCCCAGTGGGATAAATGAGCTGTGTCATTTTTTCTCTCTTTCTTTCCTTCTTCCTTCCCTCCTTCCCTCTCTTCTTCCTTCCTTCCTTCCCTTCTTCCTTCCCTCCTTCCCTCCCTTCTTCCTTCCCTCCTTCCCTCCCTTCCCTCCTTCTCTCCCTTCCCTCCTTCTCTCCCTTCCCTTCTTCCCTCCCTTCTTCCTTCCCTCCTTTCCTCCCTTCTTCCTTCCCTCCCTTCCCTCCTTCCCTCCCTTCTTCCTTCCCTCCCTTCTTCCTTCCCTCCTTCCCTCCCTTCTTCCTTTTTCTTTCTTTTCTTTTTTGTTTTGTTATTTTTGTTTGTTTGGCTTGTTTTTGGTTGTTGTTCTTTTTTTTTACCTTTCCCTGAGTTTTGCAGCTTGCTCACTATGGATAATGTTTTTCAAAAACACTTGATTTGACTGGTTTATGAATGTTGATACTTTCCACTGTCTTTTTTTGAAACTATGCTAACACCAAGGATCATTTTTGAGTGCTATAAGGCACTCAGCAGAAAACTTCAGCTGTTTTAAAATACTACATTATTCCTGGTTAGACACTGCATCCCATATTCACTAAAGGTCTCAAGAATGTCCCTTAGGACTGCTGACAATTAGAGAAGGACAGCTTGTAGGTCAGCTCCTGCTCTTAGAACACGCCAGATGGATTTCTGTAACTGGTGATTTCAAAGAAGCCACACTCCAGCCCTTTTGCAACCAGATGGCATCCTTTCCTCTTCAATGCATGCCACATTAGTGAACATAGACAGCAAAGAATAAAGCACTGCCCCTGGGATAAATACAATTATTCCTTAGCTTCACATTCTTACAGGTAAACAGGGTGAATTCTCCAGCATGATTTGCAGACCCATAGTCAGATCATGCTCACAGCACTGACTATTACTGCAAGGTCAGTTACAAATGGCAGTATATTTAGACATAAAATTTTGCAGAGGTCTTTTGGATGCACAGTAGTCTCTTCATAAACATAAGAAATTAATTCATCCATGAAGGAACGTGTAGGACATGGTTAATGACCATTACAGTCTGCTTTTTATCATCATGAATTTTAGAATGTAGATCACACCAAGATTCCCTTGTCTGAGAAAATGCACAATTTCCCATACACCACAGAAGATGAAAGTAGCAATTAGTATGAGATAAACATATCTTTGTTTCTCTTGCCTTTTTAAAAGTGCTTACATAATCAAACAAAGTTACTGTAAAAAGAGCTTATCACACTACTGATGGGCTTTCAACAACTGGTGAATTTCGCAGCTGCATGATGCAGAAATAATTATCTTGGGATCCAATTTTTGTAGACATAAACAAACAAATACCAACAGGTTAAGTATAGCTGCAAAGCTACAGAATATATAAAATGTCAATATTCTAAGTCTTTTATCCATACACAGGCATTTATATTAAAATATAAAGCAAGTCTGTAGATTAGAACACAGGTTTCACCTCAGCATGAGGAGAAACTTCTTTACAGAGAAGGTGACGAACCACTAGAACAGAAGCCTCCACAACCTTTTTGGGCAGCCTTCTCTGAAGACTTTCACAACGTGCCTGGATGTATTCCTCTATGAACTACCCTAGGTAATCCTGCCTGGCAGGGAGGGGTGGACTTCATGACCTCTGGAGATCCCTTCCGACCTCTAAGGTTCTGCAATTCTGTCACTTTCCAAACTTATCAATTGCAAACAACTAAGTCACTTCTTCAAACCTGGTTATATTTGGCAGGATGCTGTGCTAAACAATATTCACTCTCACTTATCACAGTTCAACACCACGATTTTCAATAGAACTCTTTATAAGGTTACTGGCCAAAACAGAAGATATCCAACAGTATCACAAAGGCAGTATATTCTAAAATGCAGTTTAAATCACGTGAACCTAAAGATTTTCAGTTCTCAAAATGTCAGCTAATTCTACCCTGTTTAAGTTTACACCCTCCTACCCTGTTTAAGTACACCTTGAGTACTGTGCCCAGTTCTGGGCCCCTCAATTTAAGAGGGACACTGAGGTACTTGAGCGTGTCCAGAGAAGGGCAACGAGGCTGGTGAGAGGCCTCGAGCACAAGCCCTATGAGGAGAGGCTGAGGGAGCTGGGATTGTTTAGCCTGGTGAAGAGGAGGCTCAGGGGAGACCTTCTGGCTGTCTACAACTACCTGAAGGGTGGTTGTGGCCAGCAGGAGGTTGCTTTCTTCTCTCAGGCAACCAGCACCAGAACAAGAGGACACAGTCTCAAGCTGTGCCAGGGCAAGTTTAGGCTCGAGGTGAGGAGAAAGTTCTTCACTGAGAGAGTCATTCCCCACTGGAATGGGCTGCCCGGGGAGGTGGTGGAGTCACCGTCCCTGGAGGTGTTCAAGGCACATTTCGACGTGGCACTTGGTGCCATGGTCTAGTCTTGAGATCTGTGGTAACAGGTTGGACTTGATGATCTTTGAGGTCTCTTCCAACCTTGGTGATACTGTGATACTGTAAAGTTACAATTAGTTATTATTTCAACCTGGAAAGCTCAGGCCAATGCTGACTCTTCAGGAAAATTTTATCAGCATGTGTTTGCTTTTGTCAAAATCAAGTACTATTGGTCTTCAGTACTAACAACAAAGAACTGAAGAATTTATGAGTGATCAACCAATGATGCATCACGTAGCTGCCCTTGGTCCTACACAGACTGTTTCCTTTGCTGCTAATTTAATGTTGCAGCTCTCTCCAGACTAAATTTAGTATCCTGCAAGAAAAATGTAAAATTTCCTTCAATCGATTAAACTCTGCATTCCTTGACTTAAAAAGCAAGTCATGCATGAAACTTGACAGCCTACAATTTTCACTTGTGATGCCCTGAAGACTATGGTTTATATTGCCCCTTTCTACACTTATTAATAAACTCACATGTAAATGCATTTGATTTGTGACCTGTTCTAGTGGGGGCCTATGGCAGGGGGTTGGAACTAGATGATCCTTGAGATCCCTTCCAATCTCACCATTCTATGATTCTATGATTTGAAACGACAAACTGGTGATACAAGCCCCTCCACACTTTCAAAAGGGAAGAAAATTAGTTTCATTTTTGTCACATTACAGAGACTACAGATTAATCCTTACTTGCATAATAAAGCACAAAAAATCCATGAAAATTCAGTATTAGAGATGTTAAACTTGGGCAATGAATTTGGGAACAAGATGGACAAGCAGCTAGATAACAGGATAAAGAATATAATGTCTGGATGATCATAGCCCATCAAAGCTCTAGCACCACTACAAGAGTACTACTGTGACATAGAAGATACACAGAAAGAAAGAAAGAAATAGAACTCTTAAAATTATTTAGCAGAAACTGAACATGTGAATGTTCTCATGACTGGTGCTTGGGCATAGTCTAAGTAATTAGGACCAGAAGGAGGACCAGGAAACTAAAGACCTGTCAGACTGACCTTGGTGGCAGGAAAGGTCATGGAACAGATCATCTTGAGTGCCAATATGAAGCATATGCAGAGCAGCCAGGTGATCAGACTCAGAGTTAGCATAGGTTCATGAAAGGCAGGTCCTGTTTGACTAAGCTGATCTCCTTCCATGACAAGGTGATCCACTTAATAGGTGAAGAAAAGGCTGTGGATGGACCTTAGAAAAGCCTTTGACATTCTTCCCACAACATTTTCCTGGACAATGTAGCTGCTTATGGATTGGACACGTGTATGCTTCACTGAGTTGAAAAAAAAACAACTTTGGATGGCCTGGCCCAAACAGTGCTAGGGAACAGAGTTAAATCCAGTTGGTGGCCAGACACAAGTGGTGCTCCCCGGGGCTCAGCTTTGGGGAAGGTTCTGTTCAATATCTTTATCAGTGACCTGGACAAGGTGATAGAGTGCATCTCAGGAAGATGACACTAAGCTGGCAGGAAGTATTGACATGCTTGAGAATGGGAAGGCTCTGCAGAGGAACCTGGACAGGTTGGATCAATGGGTTGAGACAATGGTATGAGTTTCAACAAGGCCAAGTGCCTTTATGTTTTATAAAGTGTGGTTGGATTCAAGGTCCTGGGCTGCTCACATGTGCCATCTGCTTTACTTCCAGGAGAACAGAGATTTCTGTGACCAGTGCAAGTGAAGGCTGATTTGGTTCCTGAAAAAAAGTGAGATCAAAAGCATCCTGAAACCACTCATGGTGACCAGTAGGCAAAATGAAGTCCAGATTTCCATAAGGGGTCAAGGTCCTTTCAAGAGTATCTGATAACAGGATAACAAGATAACTAACTCTTAAGTACAGAACATGTTGCTCCCTCTGATGGCAAAATCCACTAAGAGGATGGAAATACTCCACACATTTCACTGTACAATTATTGTACCTTCATTGTTTCAAAATATGTCATATTAGCAAGCTGACTTCCTATCTGAAATTTAGCAAGCTAAAATGAAGAATAGGAAATGACAGCCCACTCCACTCAAGCAAATGCCTGAATTGCTGAGAAACAACATGCCACACACAAGGCTCCTGGCAGAATTTTAACTGCAGAGTAAGAGCCTCTCAATGGGTGAAAAAAAGAACAAGTAGAGTTTGCCTAACTGCTTGAAAGCAATCATGCAGTGAACAAGTCCTTTCTCACACTTAATCCTACCTGAGCTGATAAATGCACAGTTTCTATTTACTCAGAGTCAGTAGAAAGAATTTCTAAATATGGTTTAAGTACACATTACTCTATGCTAGCTTCTGGACTACAGTAATAGTTTCACTGTTTTTTAAAAGATAATTCAGTACCTACACTGCCATGTCCATAAGGTTCACGAGTTCCAGGGAAGGTGATTTGTGACGAGTTGGCCTGGATGCATCAAGAGCAGTGTGGGCAGCAGGGCAAGGGAGGGGATTCTGCNGTCCCTGCCTATGGTAGAGGGTTGGAACTAGATGATCCTTGAGGTCCCTTCCAACCTAAACCATTCTGTGATTCTATGATTGTATGATCTTTGATATCTCTTCCAACCAAATATATTCTGTGACAAGGAGAAACTTGAAAACTCATGCTAATTTTTTAACAGCATGGCTGACTGAAATTAGAAACTGTTACTTTTCAGTTCAGACGTAAGTCAGGTTTGCTATAGCTCTTCTCATGGTATACTTTGGTTGAATTACATGAACAAAAATCTCAAGTGGCCCAGAACCAGACTCAAAATTCAGAGCCAAAAGCGGTTTCACAGAATCAGGAATGGCTAAAGACTTGTGCTAAGAAAGATCTTTTTCATGACAGAAATTCCATGAGTCACTGCTTCCAATAGAAGGGACAAAAATCCTTCAAAAAAAAAATAAAAATCAAAACTCAGGGTCAGTTAACATTCGTTCCCCNATATGAAGCATATGCAGAGCAGCCAGGTGATCAGACTCAGAGTTAGCATAGGTTCATGAAAGGCAGGTCCTGTTTGACTAAGCTGATCTCCTTCCATGACAAGGTGATCCACTTAATAGGTGAAGAAAAGGCTGTGGATGGACCTTAGAAAAGCCTTTGACATTCTTCCCACAACATTTTCCTGGACAATGTAGCTGCTTATGGATTGGACACGTGTATGCTTCACTGAGTTGAAAAAAAAACAACTTTGGATGGCCTGGCCCAAACAGTGCTAGGGAACAGAGTTAAATCCAGTTGGTGGCCAGACACAAGTGGTGCTCCCCGGGGCTCAGCTTTGGGGAAGGTTCTGTTCAATATCTTTATCAGTGACCTGGACAAGGTGATAGAGTGCATCTCAGGAAGATGACACTAAGCTGGCAGGAAGTATTGACATGCTTGAGAATGGGAAGGCTCTGCAGAGGAACCTGGACAGGTTGGATCAATGGGTTGAGACAATGGTATGAGTTTCAACAAGGCCAAGTGCCTTTATGTTTTATAAAGTGTGGTTGGATTCAAGGTCCTGGGCTGCTCACATGTGCCATCTGCTTTACTTCCAGGAGAACAGAGATTTCTGTGACCAGTGCAAGTGAAGGCTGATTTGGTTCCTGAAAAAAAGTGAGATCAAAAGCATCCTGAAACCACTCATGGTGACCAGTAGGCAAAATGAAGTCCAGATTTCCATAAGGGGTCAAGGTCCTTTCAAGAGTATCTGATAACAGGATAACAAGATAACTAACTCTTAAGTACAGAACATGTTGCTCCCTCTGATGGCAAAATCCACTAAGAGGATGGAAATACTCCACACATTTCACTGTACAATTATTGTACCTTCATTGTTTCAAAATATGTCATATTAGCAAGCTGACTTCCTATCTGAAATTTAGCAAGCTAAAATGAAGAATAGGAAATGACAGCCCACTCCACTCAAGCAAATGCCTGAATTGCTGAGAAACAACATGCCACACACAAGGCTCCTGGCAGAATTTTAACTGCAGAGTAAGAGCCTCTCAATGGGTGAAAAAAAGAACAAGTAGAGTTTGCCTAACTGCTTGAAAGCAATCATGCAGTGAACAAGTCCTTTCTCACACTTAATCCTACCTGAGCTGATAAATGCACAGTTTCTATTTACTCAGAGTCAGTAGAAAGAATTTCTAAATATGGTTTAAGTACACATTACTCTATGCTAGCTTCTGGACTACAGTAATAGTTTCACTGTTTTTTAAAAGATAATTCAGTACCTACACTGCCATGTCCATAAGGTTCACGAGTTCCAGGGAAGGTGATTTGTGACGAGTTGGCCTGGATGCATCAAGAGCAGTGTGGGCAGCAGGGCAAGGGAGGGGATTCTGCCCCTTTACTCTGCTCTCCTCAGACCCCATCTGGAGTACTGTGTGCAGTTCTGGAGCCTCCAGCACAGGAAGGACATGGAACTGTTGGAGTGGGTCCAGAGGAGGGCCACAAAGATGATCAGAGGGCTGAAGCAGCTCTGCTATGAGGACAGGCTGAGAGAGTTGGGGCTCTTCAGCCTGGAGAAGAGAAGGCTTTGAGGAAACCTTATAGTAGCCTTCCAGTATCTGAAGGGGGCCTACAGGAAGGTTGGGGAGGGACCATATACAAGGTCTTGCAATGACAGGACAAGGGGCAATGGGTTTGAATTGGCAGAGGGGAGATTTAGACTGGATGTTAGGAGGAAGTTCTTTCCAGTGAGGGTGGTGAGGCACTGGCACAGGTTGCCCAGAAAGGATGTGGCTGCTCCCTCCCTGGAGGTGTTCAAGGCCAGGTTGGATGAGTGGGAGGTGTCCCTGCCTATGGTAGAGGGTTGGAACTAGATGATCCTTGAGGTCCCTTCCAACCTAAACCATTCTGTGATTCTATGATTGTATGATCTTTGATATCTCTTCCAACCAAATATATTCTGTGACAAGGAGAAACTTGAAAACTCATGCTAATTTTTTAACAGCATTGCTGACTGAAATTAGAAACTGTTACTTTTCAGTTCAGACGTAAGTCAGGTTTGCTATAGCTCTTCTCATGGTATACTTTGGTTGAATTACATGAACAAAAATCTCAAGTGGCCCAGAACCAGACTCAAAATTCAGAGCCAAAAGCGGTTTCACAGAATCAGGAATGGCTAAAGACTTGTGCTAAGAAAGATCTTTTTCATGACAGAAATTCCATGAGTCACTGCTTCCAATAGAAGGGACAAAAATCCTTCAAAAAAAAAATAAAAATCAAAACTCAGGGTCAGTTAACATTCGTTCCCCTATATTTAGCCTATGAGTCACATTTTATCTTTCAGTTCCGTATTACTTATCAAATTATAACATATACATCTCAAAAACTCTGTGTCCTCTATTTCCCAGATTGGAGTCTGTCAGGGCAAAGGATGGGAGGCAGAGCAAGAGAAGGGACCAAAGAAGCAACCGGGATCAAACTGCACCTTTCTTCCAGGTCCTATAAACCAGAGACACCCTCCCACGTACTTTCTCTGTACCTCATCTGCGTGTCATCTGTAGAGGAAAGAGCATACTGAAAACTCAGGTGAGAATTCCAACCTGCATACACCTGAGTTTAGCAATGAGTATGTGCAGGATGGCTGAAAGATCTGAAGGAGAAAAACATTGCATTTAGCCCCCACTTTGAAATCTGTTTTGCAAAGGATTCTCTTCCTTTTATTGCTACCAAATTCTAACTTCAGGCAATATTTTCACATAGTAGTATAGTATCATAGTATNTGATAGAGTGCATCTCAGGAAGATGACACTAAGCTGGCAGGAAGTATTGACATGCTTGAGAATGGGAAGGCTCTGCAGAGGAACCTGGACAGGTTGGATCAATGGGTTGAGACAATGGTATGAGTTTCAACAAGGCCAAGTGCCTTTATGTTTTATAAAGTGTGGTTGGATTCAAGGTCCTGGGCTGCTCACATGTGCCATCTGCTTTACTTCCAGGAGAACAGAGATTTCTGTGACCAGTGCAAGTGAAGGCTGATTTGGTTCCTGAAAAAAAGTGAGATCAAAAGCATCCTGAAACCACTCATGGTGACCAGTAGGCAAAATGAAGTCCAGATTTCCATAAGGGGTCAAGGTCCTTTCAAGAGTATCTGATAACAGGATAACAAGATAACTAACTCTTAAGTACAGAACATGTTGCTCCCTCTGATGGCAAAATCCACTAAGAGGATGGAAATACTCCACACATTTCACTGTACAATTATTGTACCTTCATTGTTTCAAAATATGTCATATTAGCAAGCTGACTTCCTATCTGAAATTTAGCAAGCTAAAATGAAGAATAGGAAATGACAGCCCACTCCACTCAAGCAAATGCCTGAATTGCTGAGAAACAACATGCCACACACAAGGCTCCTGGCAGAATTTTAACTGCAGAGTAAGAGCCTCTCAATGGGTGAAAAAAAGAACAAGTAGAGTTTGCCTAACTGCTTGAAAGCAATCATGCAGTGAACAAGTCCTTTCTCACACTTAATCCTACCTGAGCTGATAAATGCACAGTTTCTATTTACTCAGAGTCAGTAGAAAGAATTTCTAAATATGGTTTAAGTACACATTACTCTATGCTAGCTTCTGGACTACAGTAATAGTTTCACTGTTTTTTAAAAGATAATTCAGTACCTACACTGCCATGTCCATAAGGTTCACGAGTTCCAGGGAAGGTGATTTGTGACGAGTTGGCCTGGATGCATCAAGAGCAGTGTGGGCAGCAGGGCAAGGGAGGGGATTCTGCCCCTTTACTCTGCTCTCCTCAGACCCCATCTGGAGTACTGTGTGCAGTTCTGGAGCCTCCAGCACAGGAAGGACATGGAACTGTTGGAGTGGGTCCAGAGGAGGGCCACAAAGATGATCAGAGGGCTGAAGCAGCTCTGCTATGAGGACAGGCTGAGAGAGTTGGGGCTCTTCAGCCTGGAGAAGAGAAGGCTTTGAGGAAACCTTATAGTAGCCTTCCAGTATCTGAAGGGGGCCTACAGGAAGGTTGGGGAGGGACCATATACAAGGTCTTGCAATGACAGGACAAGGGGCAATGGGTTTGAATTGGCAGAGGGGAGATTTAGACTGGATGTTAGGAGGAAGTTCTTTCCAGTGAGGGTGGTGAGGCACTGGCACAGGTTGCCCAGAAAGGATGTGGCTGCTCCCTCCCTGGAGGTGTTCAAGGCCAGGTTGGATGAGT
>WBNM01012197.1:21577-65060 GCA_013399055.1 Ramphastos sulfuratus
GAATTTTTTTTCCTTTTTTTTTTTTTTTTTCCCAAGTGGTATTATCTGTTATAATAGAATATGATATAAGTGGCCTCTGTTATCCCTATAGCATCAGAGCTATAATATCACCATTAATACAGAACTCCTCACTCCAGGAACCCTAGAGAAGAACCCTGTGCATAAGATGGTATCTACTTTGAGGGAAGTTCATGTAGCTTATGGAAGCAGCAATTTTCCCAAGTAGTTTTATCCCCACAATTCCAGCCTGGGGCTTCTCTGGAGCCAGGAATACCAGTCATATAACAAACTATCTAGTAGCTATGTGTCAGTACTTGTCAGCTGTCCAAGGACAGTATGTGATAACAAAATGTACTCCTTTTATTGTTCTCCCTTGCTACTAAACACAGCCCATACAATGCCTTTACACTTAAAGCTTTCAAATCATACTTTTAATTAAGTCATAAAGAAAAACACATTTCTATTACATGTGTGCCAACAGTGAAAATTTGTATGTTCATTTATTACTTCAATGATATGCAACTCATGTGCAACACAAATCAGCTCAGTTTACTCTCCATGTCAAAATGCATTACCTGCTTCTGTGAGCTGTTTCGTTTGGTCTGTCCTGTTTAGTAAGTGGGAAAAATAAAAACACATACACGACCACTAGTGGAGTTTAGACAAAGCACCTTCAAATTTAGCACTACTGGATTATTATACAGAAATGACAGGCAAAGCAATGAGGAAAAAAAAAAAAAAGCCTATTTATGTGTTCACTGGAGTTGTTGGGCTGTAGGTAAAGATCTTGCAGCAGGGAGAGAACAACAGTGATGTTTCCACCTCAAACCTCTATTAGATTATAGACAAGGAATTATGGTATTAAGACTTTATTCTTGATCTATTGTAATTCAAAGTGGGTGATATCTTTGGTCACTTACAGCAAGCCATCCCTCTGTGCCAATTACTGTGTCTACAGAAAGGGAGTAACAAAATACCTAAGCAACTCTCAGAAATGTTCTGATATATATCTTGGAAAAGACACGTTGGTTATCTTTTACTTCAGCTGACTTCAAGTTAAGGCATTTTAATTCAATGATTGCTTTTATTTAAAACCAAAGAATCACTCATTAAAACAACTATTTTTTGCTTGCCAAACCTGTAATTTCTTCAGAAGGTACTTGCTTACTGGTATTTGATATAGTTCACTGCTTTCATAACAGGGACATATTTGTGCATACAGCTAACATTTCATGTCCAGAAGCTGGACTATTCAACTTTCCCAGGCCTCTTTCAACAAACATTGCTAATTTGACAAGACGAATTGCCTGTAATATTCCAAGTTCTACAAAAATTGACATCACAGAGGTGAGAACCACAACATGCTATGCTGCAATGCAGTACAGTCTTCTGAAGTAAGACTGACATTTAAAACTCAGTAAAAAGCTTCAACTACTTTTCTTTTCATTGACACAAGCCTCAGCTGAAGTTGCCAGGGGGCCCAAGCAGTCTGCCCACCCCAGAGCAAGGAAGACTAAACGCTGCAGGCACAGGGCTCATGCAACAGGGCAGAGCTTTAGCTGAAAACTGATCTGCAAGGGGTCACATCTGACACCTCCACACATTAAAACAAAACAAAAATGGAGAAACAATATGGTCTGAAAAGGTTGCCAAGGATTGTCCAGCTGCAAGTAGGGCATTAATGCAAGTAACAGATATGACAGTCTCTATAATCTGATGAAAAACAAATAACTTACCCAACACACAAGGGGGATGATTGTCCAAATGTCACAAAAACGAAAACCTGTTCATTCAGGTTGAGCCTCACATCTGCTAGTGTCCTGTACTAGAGCACTGCAATCTATTGTTTAATTCTAGGTTAAAATGAAGCAATCTAAATATGCACACTGTTATATAAAAGGGCCAGGGGATGAAATTACACCAGTTTCTAATAAGGCCCTTTGAAACTCTAAACTAGCAAGTTAGTGGCCAAATTATTTTTCTTCTAATGCAGACTGAACAGCAAATGAGGACTAGAAGGTGGTAAAATAAAGAATGCAAAAGTGTAATTCTCAAAATTCTATGTGAGTTCGCTGTACCAAGGCACAACAGAGGTAGTAACCATTTATCACTTTATTAACCATCTCCAAGACCAATCTGAAAACACTTTTGTCTCCCAAATGATAGATTCTTCATAAATATAAGACCTGTAACATTTCCTTCTCTCCCATTTCAAAAGTAAAAAGTTTTCAATATGTATCTTTTTTGGGGAAAAAAAAAACTACTTCTAGTTAGAATTTCGTAAAAATCAGCATATTGATTTTGAAAGCAATAATAATAACATAAAATCAAATGTATTTTATTGTACCTTCTTTTTTATTATTTAGTGTGTATAAAGTGTATGGCAGTAACTACTAAAACTATGCTTTTACCTAGACATATCTCTCTTTGTAAAAATAATTTGTATTTATAATTTAAATATTCTTTCACGTGACAAGCAGCAGCGTGCACCTGGTGACAGACATCACACCAGAACATAAAAATGACCATTTGATTATTTTCTTATGTTTGTGAAATACCTGTTTTCCTATTTTCTTTTTCTTTCTGAATACTACAAGCTGAACCTTTCTATCAGTGAATAGAGTTCCTTCCTATGCATGGATGTACAAAACTATATTCTGCATCTGAACTTGAAAGAGAGCTGTGACCTCGTTAGTACACACCCACCCTAGAAATACAGTAGCATGATAGATCCAGACCAGCCTGCTTCATGCCAGCTGAAAGAACCTGATGGCTCTCTGTTGAAGGATCCTAGTTCTCCTCTGTGACAGACAGTAACTTGCATCATTTTCCTGCTGATTTCCAAAATACAGCTATTTACCTACACAGTTATGTGTAAAGACAGGAAAACCAAAGTATAATAAATTCTGCTCTGATTCTGACTTTTTAAATCACTGTGTGATTTAAATTAACACTCAGTTCCCCAATCTCTACCACATGGGACTGGGTGAAAGAAGGCATAGGAAAGCAAGCAGAAGAGATTTCTCAGCACAGAGGCTCTACAGGAAACAAGTGGGCAAGGAGACTGACTTTTGGTCAGTCATTGCATAAGGATTTAAAATGTAGCAGGGACAAGGAATTTGATGCAAATAAAATAAAAGAGAAAATAAATTAGTGACTTGATGCAGTAAATTATGTATATATTACATCTAATCAAGCTGGCATCTGAGAAAACACAGCAGCTGCTCAATTCAGTCAAATGCAAATCATTAGAGGCTCAGAGTAGAGGGTTGATTTTAGATTTGTGAAGCAGGCATGTGGTCATGCAGACACTGCTCTGAGACAGAAGTGAAAAGGTTTATGCCTTACATGGCAACAGGGATGCTGTGGAACTGCTCATAACTATGATCATATCAGTTTCACCTCACTAATACTGTTTAGAGACAGAAATCATAGAATCAGTGAGCTCTTTTTAATGTATTTTAAAAGGACTGAAGACAGAAAACCAAATCTCGAGTTAGAACAGTAGTAGGAATCTCAGAATTATGGGGCAGACTGTCACAATGAAAGCTACACTACAGTCCACTGTACTTCAGGAGGGTGACCTACTTGCAGAAATTAGTATAATTTCTTTTCTTTAAACTAAAACTTGAAAACTAACCTTGGTAGCTTAACTAACCCGAGTAAATGTGTCTGGCCTCCTCTCCCCAAGGATTAAAGGCTCTTAACAGACTGCACGGGGACATTAACTCAGTAAAGGAATCTCTCTATTGAGAAAACTCAAGTGTCCATGAAACATATTATCCAACAGCAAGTATTTTCTAACCCATCTTAGTTGCAGAGATAGTCAGTCTTTCAATTAACCGAGGACTAGAATATTCAAGGCATAGTGCCAGCACAAGTTTGTGTGCAGGCTCAAATTCATGCTTATTCATACAACCTAACACCCTCACAGCAGTGGCTAGATCGTGAGGCTCCTTGAATTTCCATGTCCTAAATCCCAAAGAGGAATCCTGAAGCCAGAATGGAGTGCTTAGGCTCCACAAACATGTCAAGAACCAGAAATCCTCCATGATGAGCAGAAAGTTTCTAGAGGTAACCAGTGTGAAACGCATTAAACGTTACAAAACTCCAGGGCAGCACAAGCAGAAGGGGTGTAGTACACATCTGATACCTTACTAGAGCTTAAATCAACAAAGCTTCATCTAAAGAATGCTCCCTTCTACCTGGCATCTCTAGACCATGGTTCTGCCCCACAACCTTTAAGGAACTAAGAGAGAAACACTATTTTCTTTTTCAAAACTTGGCTGTGAGGGGAGTTTAGCCAGGACATAACAGTGAAAGGCTTTTGAATTGGGTAAGTAAAGCTTCAGCAGCTATTGCAGACAGATGGGACTCATGCTGCAAATCTTTTTCCCAGGACATCTTGGTGAGATCTTACTCTGAGTGCACACCTGGATTAAGACAGTGATGAAAGGTGACACTTCCCAACCATTACATTGAAGTTCTTCACTATCCAGCAAAGAGTAATAAATTCTTGTTTGGAGCCACAATTTTCTATGACACTAACAAAAGAATTTGCTGTCCTTGTGCTATTGCACAGGACACAGGTTTTAATTCGATTTTTAATCTGCAAGTCTGTTCTCACATATAAGCATAAAGCTATGTAGTGACTCTGAAAAAGTACTGCAGAAAATAGTCTATCATAAGGTAGTTAAATGGCTACTCAGACATCCAGTGGTGCAAAACCATTTTAACTGCAATGAAAATACTTTTATCACAGTATCACAGTATCACAGTATAGCAAGGTTGGAAGAGACCTCAAAGATCATCAAGTCCAACCCACTACCACAGACCTCAAGACTAGACCATGGCACCAAGTGCCACGTCCAAACGTGCCTTGAACACCTCCAGGGACGCTGACTCCACCACCTCCCTGGGCAGCCCATTCCAGTGGGGAATGACTCTCTCAGTGAAGAACCTCCTCCTCACCTCGAGCCTAAACCTCCCCGGGCACAGCTTGAGACTGTGTCCTCTTGTTCTGGTGCTGGTTGCCTGAGAGAAGAAAGCAACCTCCTGCTGGCCACAACCACCCTTCAGGTACCCTTCACCCTTTATATACTAAGCTAAACCAGCTTGCCTACTTCCTAACTGTATTATGCATATTGCACAGAATAATTGTTTCACAGACTACTAGATAAGAACTTCTGCTTCATCTTTTATAACCTTTATATAACTCTATTAAATTGTGAAGCCATGTAGTGTTTACATTCTCTAAAGTTTTGGTTGGGAACAAATTAAATACATGCAGCTGTCCCTAGTAGTGCCACCATGTTGACTTAAGACTTTCCAGTTCTGTATCATTTTAAAAAAGCAATAAAACTCTAGTCCCAGATAAAGTCTGATAGGAGCTATCAATTCAGGACTAAAGCACTCCTTACTAAATTTTAAAAATACATGGAAGCTTTTTTTCAATTCCTTGCACTTGTGTTACCCATAAAAGTCTCTAATACTAAACAATAATAAATTCAAATTAGTTTATACACATAGATAATCTCTCTCTCAGCAGGGTAAAAATAGAAATATCAAATCCCTTTATAGATCTTTGGCACACTGAGCCCAAGCTGGGGATCATGGTACCAGCAAAATCTGCCAGTACTGCAACCATTAGAAATTAAAATGTTAATAACAAAGCAAATACTTTGGATGGCAAGTCCAGTAAACTTTAAATGTGACCACAGCATGCTCCTTCCTCAGAACTGCAGCCTGCTGGTAAGGTAGTCTGGAGACCACATCCTTAATGGAAAGGAAAATTTAAAAAGCAAGAAGGACAAGAAACATCCACTCCATTTTTTCCCAGCTATTTCATCAATGACAAGGGGAATTTCCCTCTGACATGGGACAGACATACTGCCAGTTCTCACAATCCTCATGAAATCCAAGGGAGTCCTGAAGCTATTCATGTATGTCATCTGCCACAGCCTGGCCAGGTAAAATTTCGGAAATTTTGGTAACACTGACAGACCACTATTGATATACATTTTGATACCATTACTTGCACAAGGCCAACCACTATGCAAGCTTTTAACATTCTATTCTTCCAATATACCTTAAATATATTCATCAGCCCTCCAACAATTTCAGTTCTGCAAAATTCTATAGAACCATGACCTTTTATCTTTCAACGGGAACTTACTGCAAGGGGGTTGGACTAGATGACCTTTAAAGGTCACTTCCAACCCAATGCACTCTATGATTTTATGATAACAGGTAAAAAGGATAAAAGACACTCATTTTGTGTGTGAACAAAGAAAAGGTTTGAATCTAGAAGTTCAGAAGCTTTTCCTGATCAAATTCCTTCAGACACAACTTGAACTCAGTTCAATTTATCCCATTCAGTTTAGCAACATTTGCACTTACTGATTGATCACTTAGATCCTGAGAGTCTTCCATGAGGGTTCTTCACCTTTCTTTTCCCTCACAAGCAGAAATGATCTTCCCTTCAATTCACAGCTCAGTAGTCTTAAATAAAAAGAAAGAAGAAATCAGTATGCTAGCCTGTGATCCCTGCTTCCCAGGTGAATTTGCAATAAATGAACACCCTAACTGAGGCTGTGATTCCACTAAAATCTGCAGCAAAGTTCCTGTTGGCTTCTATGAAGCCTAACAAAATGTTTCAATATTATTTCAGGACTTTATCTAAAATACACTGTGGTGGGTTCACATCACTTAGGATTTGGGATTTACCCCCCAAAGGTAAATGACCACACTACTCAGAATTTGGAAGTCAAATGAAATTATTATTTACAAAACTAGGCCAAATATAAAAGGTAATAAACATATACAAATACATATACACACACACACACACACACATATATACACACACACAACTAGGCAATAGCCCAAGCACCCCCCTGGACAAAGCTTGGGGCTGTTACCAGCTAACACAATATTCTCTCTTCCCTGCTCCCAGTCAGTCTTACCATCACCTAAACAGTGATAGGCACAGAGAAGCAAGGCCAGAGGGAGAGGCAGAGGGAAAAACAAGCAGGCAAGAGAGCTGGAACATTCTGAGCTCCCAACTACATAGGAAAATAACAAGCCAATGAAATGTGATAAATTTGTCTCTTGTATTTCGTAACATACATCAACAGAAACTGGAACACACTAATAATTATTCAACTCCTGCAAGGAAAAAAAAATACTTATGAAAACAAACCAATAAAAAACCAACATATTTAATACAGGCAGCAGTTTAATTATACAAGAAGCCCTTGGGAGGCCATATTAGAAAGACAATTATGGTACACAGAACAAAACTGCTTAATACACATTTAATGATAACCTCTTAGCCATTAAGTGTCTGGCAGAAAAAGGTTATTATGCAATTATCACCATGGAGTGCTTTCTGTAAGGTCCATTAAATTCCTTTAGGATTAAACAGAATACACAAAGTGGTTTATAATAAGCAGCTCCCTACAAAGTGCTAAATGACAGACATTACCCTAATTATCTGAAATGTCTATGCCTTCTCTCATAGGGTGAGTCACTCTCATCAAATATTGAGATCTTCAGTAGGACAATTCTATTTTCTATGAGTTCTGCATACAAATGATTACAGTAACCTTAACTATAAAGCCACACTGCAATCTCCATTCTCAGAAAAAAACCTGCTCTGGGGTTATGCAAATGTGCATAATTTAGAACAAGTGCCAGGAATATTTCACAGATGCAATAACCACAGTATTATTAAATCAAAGCTAGTGTTACATTTAAAAGAGAATAAAATCTATTAAGTATCTGAACACATAGATCAAGGAACTCAAAACAATATGCATTTATTTATCAGTATCTGAACACACAGATCAAGGAACTCAAAACAATATGCATTTATTTATCAACGAGGTGCCCCAACAAGTTGCTACCTGGAAATATGTCCAGTAACATAAAATATGTTATGGATATCTGTTCTAAATTTTGACCAGAAAACACTTATACCTCATGCTACCTCCACTTTGCATAGACTTAACCGTTTCTCATATGAGGTTAAATGACACAGAGCTCTGCTGGCACTCACAGAACTTCTGAAAGGAAATGGAGCTACAAGCCATTGCACCCATTCCCCTACACAGTGTCCTGTGAATACCTTCTCTTTGAAATGTCACTTACTTGCCATACCTCTGTTTATTCCCCAAAATGTAGAATCATAGAATCATAGAATGGTAAGGTTGGAAGGGACCTCAAAGATCATCTAGTTCCACCCCCCTGCCATAGGCAGGGACACCTCCCACTAGTACAGCTCACTCAAGGCCTCGTCCAACCTGGCCTTCAACACCTCCAGGGAGGGAGCAGCCACAATCTCCCTGGGCAACCTGTTCCAGTGCCTCACCCCCCTCACTGCAAACAACTTCCTCCAAACATCCAGTCTAAATCTCCCTTCTGCTAGTTCAAACCCATTGCCCCTTGTCCTGTCATTGCAAGACCTTGTCAATAGTCCCTCCCCAGCCTTCCTGTAGCCCCCTTCAGATACTGGAAGGCTACTTATAAGGTCTCCTGGAAGCCTTCTCTTCTCCAGGCTGAAAAGCTCCAACTCTTGTACCCTAGCCTCATAGTAACTCACTAAATTTCATGTTTCATGTTAAGTATTTCTCAGAGCATACACACATGCACACTTACAACCCCAGCCTCCTTTCTTTCCAATCCTACCTGGATTTTTCCTGCCACTAGGTTACGGCATCCTGTTTTCCTTTCTCTCTAAGTTTCAAAAAGATTCCCATTTTCATTTCATTAATTTTTGCCATGATGTTACATAAGTTATCTAAGTGTCCTGGGGTTTTGCTGGGACAGAATCTCAGGCCAGCCAAGGGCTGTAGGCTAGCAGCAGTTCTGAGTCAGCCAAGACAGCTGTGAGCATCACAGTCAGTATAAAGGAGAAGTTTGTTAAGGTGAGTCTCCTCTTTGGGCTCTTCCTTCTTCCCTCTTGAGGACTCCCCTCCTGGATGCTGTGACTGCTGCACTCTTTTGAGCGGAGTGTAACTTTATGTATCATGTATTGACATTGGTGTTAATTTGGCTATTTCGTTAAAACCTTTTACATTTCAACCTGTGAGTCTTCTCTTCCTTTCCTGACTCCCCTTCTCTGCTTGAGAGGCTTCACTGAGTGGTAAAGCAGCTGCTATAGTTTAGCCCCAGATACAGGCTAAATGAAGGCAATAAGGAAAAGATTAGTTGCAAAGCTGAAAATAATTCTTGGTTTGTGGTGGGTTTTTTTTTCCAAATAAAGATCAGCAATCACTGAATTTCAGAAGAATTCAATGCATTAACATTGAATTCTATGATACTTTCACCAAAACAGTAACCATTTCCCATAAATTTTCTGCCAAATTGGAACCCACACCTTTGCATTCATAAGTCTTCTGCAGCGTTTTGCAGTCCAGTGGAGACAAAAAGTGAATTGAAAGGCTCCTTCAAAACATGCATTACAGGCACATTTCAGAGAGAAACCTACCAAAACCAACAGCTATTTTGACAGGAAGCAGCTCTACAGAGTGTATCTTGCGGCAGCCCCTGCCAAAAGTGGCAATTTCAAACACAAAGGCAAATTTCCACAATGTTTCATTCCACAATGAATCATTCCACAAAAAGATTCATTAATAATGTAAATACAATCTCCTTTAATGTCTGTTTTAATCTACATGTGCATGTTACTGCATTAGTAAGATTGCCTACAGAAAGAAATGGTCACTCCCCAGTAAAATGCAAGTTTTGGAAGAAACTGTTTGATTAGTTGTTAAGATTAGTGACAAAGTCAGTGCCTGGCTTGGATTCAAATAACCAATGTTCCAATTCTGTCAGCGGGTTAGCGAAGATGACACTTTCTATGTGAACTGGGTACAGTTCTGGAGCCCCCAGCACAGGAAGGACATGAAACTGTTGGAGTGGGTCCATAGGAGGGCCACAAAGATGATCAGAGGGCTGCAGCAGCTCTGCTATGAGGACAGACTGAGAGAGTTGGGGCTCTGCAGCCTGCAGAAGAGAAGGCTTCCAGGAGACCTTATAGTAGCCTTCCAGTATCTGAAGGGGGCCTACAGGAAGGCTGGGGAGGGACTATTGACAAGGTCTTGCAATGACAGGACAAGGGGCAATGAGTTTAAACTGGCAGAGGGGAGATTTAGACTGGATGTTAGGAGGAAGTTCTTTCCAGTGAGGGTGGTGAGACACTTGGCACAGGTTGCCCAGGGAGGTTGTGGCTGCTCCCTCCCTGGAGGTGTTCAAGGCTAAGTTGGACGAGGCCTTGAGTGACCTGTGCTAGTGGGAGGTATCCCTGCCTATGGCAGGTGGTTGGAACTGGATGATCCTTGAGGTCCCTTCCAACCTTACCATTCTATGATTCTATGATTCTATGAAAGTCAATTTAGAGCCATCACAACCAGACCCATATCCATGTATCTTTCTGTATAGATTGTGATCTTAACCAAAGCATACTGAAATTAACAGACGGATGCCACGTTTCTCCTTAAAAAATATCAATATTTTGAATACAACCTGATCATGCACATCCAACAGTTTTACCATTGAGAACTGCCTGTGACTCTTCACAATACATGTTGCATCCTGAAATTCAGGTGGATGTAGCCACTGGATCACATCATTAAGGGCAACGAGGCAGGTGAGGGGTGCTGAACAGAACTCTGATCAGGAGTGTCTGAAGGAGTTAGGGTTGTTCAGCTTGAAGAAGGGGAGACCTCATTGCTCTCTACAACTACCTGAAAGGAGGTTGTAGCAAGGTGGGCAACAGCCTCTTCTCCAAGGTAATAAACAATAGGATGAGAGGAAATGGCCTCAAGTTGTACCAGGGGAGGTTTAGCTTAGATATTAGGAAAAATTTCTTCACCAAAAGGGTCACTGGTCCCAGAGAGATGGTGGAGTAACCATCCCTGGAGGTGTTTAAAAGACATCTGGATGAAGTGCTTAGGGACATGGTCTAACAGTTGTATAGAGGGAGATGTTACATTGTTGTTGGACTGGATCATCTTGGTGCAATCCCAAGCATTGACACAGGCTGGGCAGTGACTGGCTTGAGAGTAGCCCTGAAGGAAAGGACTTGGGGGGACTCGTGGACCAGAAGCTCAACGTGAGCCATCACTGTGCACTTGCAGCCCAAAAAGCCAACTGTATCCCTTGGCTGCATCAAAAGAAGTGCAGCCAGCAGGTCAAGGGAGGTGATTCTCCCCCTCTACTCCACTCTGATGAGACCCCATCTGGAGTATTGCACCCAGTTCTGGAGCCCCTATTACAAGAAAGATCTGGACATGCTGGAGTGTGCCCAGAGAAGGGCAACGAGGATGATCAGGTGGCTGAAGCACTTCTCCTATGGAGACAGACTGAGAGCATTGAGGCTGGTCAGTCTGGAGAGAAGGCTCTCAGGAGACCTTATTGTGGCCTTCCAGTATCTGAAGGGGGTCTACAAGAAAGCTGAGGAGGGACGTTTTTAGGATGTCAGGTAGTGATAGGACTAGGGGGAATGGAGCAAAACTAGAAGTGGGTAGATTCAGATTGGATGTTAGGAAGGAGTTCTTCACCATGAGGGTGGTGAGACACTGGACCAGGTTGCCCAAGGAGGTGGCAGAAGCCCCATCCCTGGATGTCTTTAAAGCAAGGCTGGATGTGTCTCTGAGCAACCTGATCTAGTGTGAGGTGTCCATATCCATGGCAGGGAAGTTGGAACTGGATAATCTTTGAAGTCACTTCCAACCCTGACAATTCTGTGGTCTTCAGGTCTTTTCCAGGCAGGCAATGCTATGATTAAATACACCACTTGTATTAATTACCTTTCAAAAGAAACTGACCTGCACAAATATTTAAATAAGCTTTTTCTTGAATTGCAAGAAAAAAAGATGAGCTTGTTTCAATCTCTGAAGAAATATATGATGAGTTAAAAATCTTTTTCATGAATGTGCTAAGTTAAAGTGGTTTCTAGATGTCTGTGGTTCATTTTCACACTGCCACAAAATTTGAATACTCTTACTGGAAATGGAGCTTTTAAATATAATATTCAGAATTAATATTTTATCAGAATTTTACCTATCAACAGCTAAATCCTGCTACATTCTGAGCCCATTCAAGCAGCTGATTATAACCAACTGCTAACACAATGATTTTTATAATGGCAGTTATGCCAATTGCACTTAGAACAAATCCTTTAGGGTTTAGTTTTATAAATTTGTAAAAGAGGAGAAAAACCATTAGAGAAGTCAATGATTTAAATAAGACCAACATTACTCCCTAATAAAGATATAAAATTAAAGGATAATAGTAACCTCATGCTGTTTTATGAGGCAATAATCCAGCTACCAATTCAACCCTGTAGTTTATCCCATCAAGAGAAAGAGATTAAAAACAGAGGGATGGAGGGCACTCTTATACCTAGTATAGTGCAAGTGTTTCTAACTGGGTTTAAATATTTTTAAAACTGTTGTTAAAAGTCTTAAACTCATAGACAAGCCAGAACGAAGAGAAATGCCTGTTTCTGCTCTTGATCCAGTCCTTGCAGATGTGGCTTTAAAACTGATGAAGTGTTTTATGCTCCCAGATAAAAATTTTACCTTTCTAAGAAATGTCTTAATTAGAAGGATTCCTGACTTTCCTCATCAACAGATGCATTTAAACATAATTTTTTTATTTATTTATTTTTATCTGGGGGAATAAAACACTTCATCAAATTTAAACTGCAACTTCCAGGACTCCACTGTTGAGAAGAAACATGTGTTTCCTTTCAGAGATACACCAGGAAGTTTAAAATAAAAAGAAAGCAAGCAAGCAGTCCACAAAAACAAAAAAAATAGCCAACAAAACCAACACAACTCAAAAAAATCAAACAATCAAAAAAAAAACCCAATGCCAAACAACCTACTTGATGTGCTGCACCATGGCTAAGCCTCTCCCCTACCATAATGATTATTCAGGAAACTAGGACTGAAACAATTGACAAAGCCAGCTTCATTTACTAGATGTCCAGTAAGATCCTGTGCTGCAACTTTCAAAAGCTCAAGATAGAATGTGAAGCTTGGGGATCCACAGGTAAAACAACAGCTTTAAAGCACCTGACATGATCAGAGGGCTGCAGCAGCTCTGCTATGAAGACAGGCTACAAGAGTTGGGGCTCTTCAGCCTGGAGAAGAGAAGGCTTCCAGGAGACCTTAGAGTAGCCTTCCAGTATCTGAAGGGGGCCTACAGGAAGGCTGGGGAGGGACTATTTACAAGGTCTTGCAATGACAGGACAAGGGGCAATGGGTTTAAACTGGTAGAGGGAAGATTTAGACTGGATGTTAGGAGGAAGTTCTTTGCAGTGAGGGTGGTGAGACACTGGCACAGGTTGCCCAGGGAGGTTGTGGCTGCTCCCTCCCTGAAAGTGTTCAAGGCCAGGTTGGAGGAGGCCTTGAGTAACCTGTGCTAGTGGGAGGTGTACCTGCCTATGGCAGGGGGTTGGAACTAGATGATCTTTGAGGTCCCTTCCAACCTTACCATTCTATGATTCTATGACATCTCCCAAGAGTGTCTCAGAGGCTGCTTCAGGCTCTCAGTCAGTCAGATGGACAAATGGAGCTCCAAGAAGCCATCACCTAGATGAGAAAATTTTCTTCCCTTTCACTTCAACTTAAAAACTTACGAGGAAAGGCCTCCCTTAGTTCAGTAGGGGTTGGTCATAAATTTGAGATGGTGGTCCTCAGCTTCTACCATAAAAACTGTTTTTCACATCATAATCCCCTTAAGCATGTTGTAAGATTATTTCTACTTTGAGTCATCTGAAGAATACCTATTAAGGTTATTATCATGGTGATGCTCAGGCAATATAGTGTAGGAACTGCAGTATCCAAGTCAATTTTATTACATTGGTTTTTTTACATTTTGAAATGTTTTGGGAGACAGTAGATAGAAAGGATGTTGCTATGGTTAACACAACTAACTCAGTCACAAATCACTCATTTCTATCACAGCCACAGGTTCAGAATTAAAATGTGAATTGAGAAGTGGTCACAAATAGTGCAATTTCTCATTTTCTAGTGGTCTGCTTCAGAAACTTGTGCTATTAGAAGTACTTAACACTTTTAATTGCAACTGAACATATTTAGGATGTGCAGCAGTAAGATGCCGCCGGATGAGGACAGGGCTCCAGGTTATGAACTCCCCCAGCCTGAGGCAAGCCTCTGCACTGCTCCTGTAGAACATCTGAGAAGAGTAAAGCTTATCTGAGGCATTGAAAGGTTATGCAAGGCAGATAATGAGAAAATTAATTGCTGTAGAATCAGTGCAAGGAACTACTGGATTACATACTTCAATCTCACTAAACCGGGTGATTTCATGCTAGATGTTTCCCATGAAACTCATTTCTTTGAAGGAACAGGAGAGAGAGTACAGGCAGTAACAAACAGGCACTGCCTAACATTTAACCATCTCTTAAGAAAACATTCTTCTAATCACATGCATATCATGTGTAGCGTCATATGAAGAAGATAAAATACAAGCTAAATCAAGAGGAAACCAAATGCTGATTTATTAGAATTTCAGTTTAGCCTGTACAGTTCAAACCTGTGTTTTGGACAGTAAAAACACACTGCTTTCTCAGTCCCTGATAGTCTTACATTTGGGAAGGAGGAAAGATGCTTCAGATGAAAAATGTGATTGATAACAACCCAGCCTTCTTCAAATCTCAAGTGAAGCTATTAGCAGACAAGTCAGTAAGAAAAGTAACTAATTTTAACACTTTTAAAGTACAACTATAATCATAGGGCTTTCTAGAAACAGGAGATCACTGTCCTTACATTGGCAGAAAAAGAAGACAACAGCTTTATGTTGTAAGGCAAAATGAAAACTCAGTTCTCAGCAGTCTCAGGAAGGCTACTGACTGATGTATTTCTAATTCTAGAACTAATTTATATTTGTTCATATTAACTAATTTTTAGCTTTGTTGGCTTTTGCATTCTGTCTTATCTAAGTGCTGTGCTTTCTTGAAAGAAGTGTCCATTCAAAACTAATTCTTCTTTGAAAAAGCAGTATGGAATATTACCTATTTCTACCTTCAAGGGAGAGCAAATGACTGAAGAATTTTCAATACTATAAACATAATAAACAATTAAAAAGGCAAGCAAAGGCATCCCGACAGAAAGACCTTACTCAGGGAGATGTACTGTGCTCCTGAGGAAAACTGGCAGGTGGAGAGAAAGGATACAGACTATTTTATTTCCTTTTTAGCTCTCTTTTTTTCCCCCACATTCCTTTTAATCAGAAGGATTCTTGCAGGAAGCAGAAGTGGCTTGAGAATCTTGACTGCATCTTTAGGTTTAGCTGAAGTGATTGGTTTCCACCTCCTGACACTAAACAAAAGGAGCATACTGGGAAAGTTCTACTGTGTTGTAGGAACAAATGATGCTCTACAGTTCAGAGAACCAAGCAAAACATAGAATGCTCTTTCCCTTCCTCCTCTTCCAGTATTTTGATTTTTTTCCCCTCAGGCCCTGATCTCTAGAGGGTTGGAAATGGTTCTCATTGGATAGGTTTGGTTTCATAGAATCATAGAATCACAGAATGGTAAGAAGGGACCTCAAAGATCATCTAGTTCCAACCCCCTGCCATAGGCAGGGACACCTTCTACTAGTACAGGTCACTCAAGGTCTCATCCAACCTGGTCCTGAACACCTCCAGGGAGGTTGTGGAGCACAGAAGCTGTGTGTGATCACATTCTGTGCTTCTGTGCTCCACAACCTCCCTGGGCAACCTGTGCCAGTGTCTCACCACCCTCACTGCAAAGAACTTCTTCCTAACATCCAGTTTCAATCTCCCCTCTGCCAGTTTAAACCCACTGCCCCTTGTCCTGTCATTGTCATTTCCGTCTACTTTGAGCTTATTGAGGATGAGAATTTCGCCCTCGGTAGTCCCCAGCAAGTCGGAAGCCCATTTCAGCAGCTGGGAGGCCCGCCCTAGGTCTCTTCTCAAGCCCCGTCGCAGGTCCCGCCGCAGGTCCCTTCTCAGGCCCCGCCGCCCTCAGCCGACGCCTTCTTCCAGCGGCCCCTGGTGGCAGGAAACCACAGCTGCGCTGGGGGCTCGGCTCTGCACCTGCCGACGCCCGTTTGCGCCTGCGGATGGGATGCTTCAGGAGAGAAGATGCATTTTTCCGTACTTTGCATTATTAGCATTACTCTACGCACAACAACGCAGGCAACTTCCGTAGGCCTCTGAGCACAGATGACTTTCCTACACACTGATCTGCTTCTTATTTACAGGAAAAGAATACGGGAGGAATGTCCAGGATACGCTGAAGAGCAGACAAAGCCAGCAGCTTCCTTTATAAACAAGAGCGGATACATGAATGGCATTGTACCAGCTAGCGGATGCCTTCAGGACTCACTCAGCATTCTCATCCCAGCACAGTATTCAGCATGGATGTGCATAAGAGCATCCATATGTCTTATATATGTATATATTCTATTGTATATAAAAACTATGCTTCAGAAATGAGTAAGTTTCAAGGTACAATGTCAGCCACTATTAGCAAAAGGAAAAAAAAAAAAAAAAAGAAAAAAAAGGAAAAAAAAAGAAAAAAAAAAAAAAAAAAAAGAAAAAAAATTAAGTCAAATCCTGGTTTTCTATCATCAGGACACTGATAACCCCAAGGCTTAGACTCACAAAAGATTTAAGGTCTTACTGTGATCCCTGCTGGAGATGAAAGAGTGTTCTCATTACTGGTAACACAGCTCAACCACATCTTGAGATAATAGAATTATCTGTTCTGGGTTATGATATATGTCAAGAACAGGAAAGGGATCTTCAATACCCGCCAAGCTTCTATAGTTCTGTACTCATCTGGTTTCCTTTTACCTTCTCCATCCCCTGGAAAAATTACACGTCTATAACTGGGACATAATTTGTTATCTCCATCTTCCTTTGTGAGCATGTAAATTTATTCCAGACATTAAATAACCCAATCAAAACACAATCCACTGAAAACTGCTCAAAATCCAAGTCAAATAATTGGCTTTCATGCCAGCCATTATACATTTGTTACACAGAAGCTTGCAAATTCTGGATGGTCTTTGGTGACCACTTATGTAATTGCCAAGTTAGTTAGGATTGCTTCCTTGAACCGAGTTTCCTGAAAGGTGGCATTTCTTCTGAGACATTTGTGGACATTTTATTTGAGAAAAATTAACACAATATCCCACTCTGCATCAGGTACTTCTAACTTAGAAACAAGTTACACCACCACAAAAGCACTTGCTACCAGTCAAAAGCGGGCATCAAGACAAAAGAGCAAAGCAACACAGACCATGAGGTCACTGCATCAGTTAGGAACATAGACAAGAAATGGAACAGTTCTATGACAAGACCTTGCCTTGCTGTCCCACTATCATCATACAACAAAAGTGGGAAAAGACAAAGAGTGACTTCTTGGCAAGTGGTAAACTGCAAGCACTGTGTATCATTTACTTTAGGTAAAGTAAGATCTTGGTGCAGCACTTACCTCTCTTGCAAAACTGGGTACCAACTTTACAGCTACCCAAATATGGCTAAAACTGGCTCCCCTACTCTTCCTACCACCCATACCCGTACAACAAAAGAGAAGGATCAGCTTTAAGAACTTCGAGTACAAAATTATTAACTCAGTAGCTCCTCTCTTATCCTAACATTTCACAATATGCCATGAAATCGCTGAGACTGAAAACAGAGCTGTGAATCCACTGATGCTTAGGGGCTTCACAATTGAAAGAGACCTCCCCACTCATGCTTAGATAGGGCATAGCAGCTACACAGACCTTTTCAGACTCATTCCAGATTTATCAATTACAGATTATTCCTGCCAGAAACAAATAAATCAAATGCAGAGACTTCTTCTGTCCCGGATTTATAAATAAATCTAATCTAGAAGCCCATTGTGTTCCCCTAACAACCTACTATCTGACACCTTTGATGTTTTGAACAACAACTTTTTTTAGGGGTAAAGACTTTGGTTTTTACTAGATGGCATATTTTGGTTCATTTCTGAACTATTTTCCTTCTCTCTTTTTGGTAGAAATTAGCTGAAAAAAAAACCCAAATAAAACATTTCGGTTCTTTATAAACAAATCATTGAAAACAGAAGTAAAAGGCTGTGCTCAGTTACCCAGAAGAGACTCTGTCAACTTGAAAATATTCTTTCCTCTCCCCAAAAGACATGCCAAATTTAATTTCCAGACATTAAAAAATATTTATTTTTTTTTTTAATATAACCTTGTGACACAAAATAGTAAAAAGTAACAATAAAAGTTATTTCTAGAGCAGAAACCCTACATATTACTTTGGAACTTAAGAGAACCTAAGAAGTAACCTCCGAGAGAAAGCAAGCAGCAGTTTTACAAGGCAGGATAAATTAACTTGAGGAATACAATGACATGTTTAAATGAAAGCCATGGCAGTATAGCATCTATATATCCTATTTGGTTTAAAAACCCATGCCACAGTTCAAGGATTGTATTCAGCAGTACAAGTATGCAATGATAGTTACTGAAGTTAAAATATTTGCAAAGATTCCTAGAAACATCATGATGAAGGAGGAAGCAGTTTGCTCTTCCTTTTCAGCTGTCAGCATCATTGCTCTGGCAATGACAGCTGCCATTCCTGTTACTGAGTGCTTCACATACAGTTCTTCAGTGGAACATTTTGAAACGTCAGAAAGAAATGTAAAAGTAAAGCCACAGAAAATAAACATGGGCACTTTGCTTCTGGTTTAGTAGGAGAAATGCAATGCTTTTCTTAATTTAAGTTGACAGTAACCCCAAAATACGGCATTCGAGAAAGTGTTCTCCAGGAATTACTGAACAACGGGAAACGAAAACTGTCAATCCAAAACTGTCCCAGAATAAAGAACTCCTGCTGGTGCCAGCACACAACTCACACATTTTCTGACAGAAGAACAATTATTACTCATCAAGCCTGACATTACTGCACCGCAGCCATCAAGTTAAACTGAAACCATCGGAAAATAACCATAGCAAAATTCCTATGTGACACCTCTGTCCAGCACAAAAATGCTAAAGCTCATTAGCAGTGCTGTGTAGTCTACATTAGACTCATTAGAAGTGCCATGTAGTCTACATTATTTTGTGCTGCTGATACTCACAGGAGCTGCCTGAATCCATTTCAGTTCCTACCCCATCAGCAGCCCCCCACACGCAACAAAAATGCTGTGACATCCGTGCTCACAAACCCACAAGCAAGCTTTTTACAGTAAAAGTCAGCACCAAGAGTGCAATACAGAATAATCCCCAGAATTTATTTACAACTGCTCTGATAATGGATCCTTTACCAAATTTCTTTTCACCCATTTAGGTACTTATTAGCTGTGCTCAAACTATGCTCCTTTGGTAAACTAAATCTGCTCACCTCCTCTGAGACACATTTTCTGATTGTATACTCGTCTGGTCTTTCATCTGAAATGTATCCAATTTTTCAAGCTTCCTTCTGAAGCTAAAAGAGAGCACAGCTTTCCATATTATCTATAGCAGTGCTCACATTATCTAAACAGGTAATGTAACCTCTCACACTCTGCCTAATACTTTGTTTAAATAATTACTCCTTTTTTTGGATACGATGCCATCCTGATCATTTGCCACGGCCCCCAGATGTTTTGGGTTTTTATTTTTAAATAAAGTTCTGGCTTATAGTGAAGCCCATACTGTTTGCTTGCTCTGTTTGCTGAAGGAGCCCGACTACTCTCCCATATTTACTCTTCCCTCAGTCTTTGTAGTACTAACACTTCAGTCATTACAGTCTAATGACAGAAGTACAAGAAAGTTTGTAAGAAGAAAGATCTCTTTTATTAGGTCAGCAGTTGATCTAATTAAAGGTATTGCTTCCTGTAGTACTTACTAATCTTTGTATCACACCTAAAATAACAAGTAATTTTTGATGGCTAGCCCTTGAAAAACTCTTTGTAACACCTTCTTTAAAGGCTCATTAACTGTTTCTGAAATCCATGCCTTAGTTTTCTCCTTAATCCATTTCATTGTGCCAAGTTTATTTTATACTCTTCAAGTTTATTACCCAAAAAGTCACGTCAACTCAAAACTCTTACAGAACTTTATTGAATTACTATTCTTATCTCTAGAAATCAAACTTGTACCCACATCAAAAATAATATCACTGGTTTGGCACGCTCAAGTGTTCATAAACTCATGGTATAGCATGTGTATTTTAGTGTTATATGGGAACAACACACAAAAGGCATTTGGAATGTTATAGCATTCAAGTTAACACTTCGTGACAGTGGAGACTAATAAGAAAATAGTTGTCATAAATTGTCTCCAGTGACAGCTAAGTAATGGCCACTTTTGAGACATTATTCCACTCCTTTGCTTGGGTACAGTGGGAAAAGAATGAAGCTCATCATGAGCACTGCAGCCCTCAGCAATGACGTTCTTCTTGTAGTGCAAGAATGCTCTGCCTGTCTCCTGTATGCCCAGCTTTTGGACAGTGGTGCACAGACCTAGGAAAGCTCTGTTGTCCAGTATCACATCTGAATCCCTCTCTGCCTTTAAGAACATCAGAGTTGTTCTGTCCAAAGGGAACATCGCTCTCTCTACTGTTTTATCTGTACATATATCTGCAAATTATTTGCAACAACTTTAGTTTTAGTAAAAAAAAAAAAAAAACAAAAACCAAAACAAAAAACCAACACCTCAGCAAAACCTTTTGGTTAAAGATCAAGGGATCATTTTTGTAGACAATGTTTTCATTCTGAAAAATTCCACATATCCCACAGACTTGACCCTGCACTTCAGTTAATAGAGGTGGCAGATTAGGTAACGGAGACTGTGGTTCCGCAGCTATTTCTGCAGCACCGGTGCCAGGCTCAGCAGTGCGGGTGCTGCCACTCATTCCGACCTTTGCCTTGTGCCAGCACAGCTGTTCATGAACCACAGCAAGGAACAGATCCAGCTTAAACGAGTGGTCGGCAGAGGAGGGGTGAGGGCTGCTTAAGAAGCACTGCCACCAAATATGAAACTACAGCTTCGAGTTCTTCCATCCTCTGCCACAGAAAACAGATGGATGTAGAAACATCAAATTCTGTGGGTCACACACAACAACAAGTCACACACAGATTACTTTTGTTACTGTTTATATGAGCCAATACCCCTAGAAAACTGTAAAAATAGAGCCCTCTACGTAAAAATAATGTCACTCTTGCTACAGAACTTGCAGTCAAACTACTGCAGGCTTAATCCCATTCTGACAGCATCTCTTGAGCTGCAGTCCTGATCTTGGACATTCTTCAATGCCTAACTAAGCAAGACCTCAGATCGCTGGGTAGTTTTTCAACTATCAAGGACTAATCCTTCCATGTCACTTGTCTTAAGCCGAAAATCTGACTACTCAGCTAGTCCTCGGAGAAATCGGACTAGTTCAATGAGAAAGCTGGAAAACAAGCTAAATAGCTACCAGAAATGACTAGGAAACACACCAGCTGCCATTTTAGATGGAAGACCCTATGCTTTTATTGCAAGTGATTCCTGGCCATGCCGCTGCACAGCGAGCTCGGCACCCGGATAGTGCTCTGAACACACAGATTGCTTCTCGAAGCAGCAATCAACCAAACCGAATTAACGTGAGCATTACACCCACTCTTTCTATCACACCACATTTAAACATAGATGGTTGAGTGGAAAAGTACTCTAATCTTTACACCTGGGAAACCTACCACAATTCCAAATATTGCCTTGGAGTGAACTGGAAATTTTCTGTTGGAGACCCCTTCCCGGTATGTAATTACTCCATTTGTAAAACCTCTACACCAGTCAGCCCTGTTAGTTCCCGGCTCCCTAGTTCTCTGTGTTAAGAAGACCAGAACAGAAACATGAGGTTGAATATGAGCTGCACTGCTAGAATTTGGCAAAGGAAACATGCATAATCTGCCTGAGCTGTGCCTGGTTTTGTGAAACAGAGTCTATGCTGGGACACTCAGGAGAGCTGGAAGAAAGACCTCACATATAGGTTGATGCATAAACCGGAGAGTACAGAGGCTGGTTTAGTTTGCTCTCACTTGGGAGCAAGGGAAACTTAATTTTCAGAGTGTATGCTAAGAAAATAAAAAGGACCATCCGGGTGGAATTTAACATGCTAAATGGACTTCACATCTTCCACTGAATAATTGGTATTCACAAAATGTCCCCAGCTAAACACAACCTGACTATTCACTTCCGTAAGCCTGAAAGGAATTAAAACAATACAGGTAATTAATAATATTTCTAACTCCACCATTTTTGGCCACACGATTACTGTAAAAAGCATTTCCATGGTCACTTATAAAATGTTCTTTAAAAAACTTACACATACATATATATTCTAATACAGGAGTAGGAAAAAGTCCTAAAATTAAAGGAAACATATACGATTAAGACATTTATACTTAAGCCTCCTTTTTTTTTTTTCTAAGTACTGCAGGATTACTCTGTGCATGTGACCCCATACATATAAAGTATATTACAATACCCCTCAAAAAAAAAAAAAAAAAAAAACACCAGACTGCACTAAGAATAGACAACTAGATACTCATCTGGCATAATGTGAGACCACTCCAGTAATTTCAACATTCCTACTCCAATCTGCAACAACTAAGGATCTGGCATAAAACATCAAGTTAAGTTTCCAATTACCTCATGCACCAGCATTGATTTCAATAGTTATATACACGGTCATAAAGGAGTATTATTTGAAAAGTTGCAAACTCAGCTCTCTATTTCTTTTACTTTTGCGGTCTAAATCAGACCCTCCATGATATTTTACCACAGTTTTTTTGTGATTTGATTATGTATGTGTCAAGAGCAAAATAGTAACTTGCTGTGCCTACCCAACTGAGCAAAAAAAAAAGGCAGCAGTAATTATTTACACTGCTGACGATGTCAGCTTACACTGGGTCATGTCACAACAGTAACACATTTTAACGCTGACAAAAAAATTCAGTGCCTATTGATTTAAATACCTAAGTAAAAAGTTACTGCACAGATGAAAATCAGTCTTCTATATGTGAATATTTTGCAGGTTGCCTTGGGAGGTCTTTTGCCAATTTGGTGCTCCTAGTCAAATTGTAGAGTCCAGCCACAACAGGAGGCAGTGCTGGTATAAAGACATAGGGTTCAGTCAACGCTGACAGACTGAGGTCTTTAGACACTTAAACTACAACCAACTCAACAGCCCTACACAGTCCTGCAACATCACTTGCTATGCTGTAAGTCTACAGACAGATGCTAATGAAAACTCACGATATATATATTTTTAAAAATTCATTCTAGGTAAAGGATACAGAACTCCAGAGGAATTTAGGCACAGAAAACCTTCAAAATATTTCTTTTCAAATGCATGGTAATTGCAGTCTAAGTTAAAGTTTATTGTCTAGTACTTGAGCCTAATAGCTTAAGATCAAATATAAGCTATTCCCACTAGTATATGGGCCTCTGAAAGTTCTGAAGGTAATCATTCCTCATTGTAATCTTCCCTTATCATGACAAAATTTTAAACAAATTGAAAATAAAATGCTTAAACTTTAATATTCCTGAGACAGTCTTTAGCATTTGATATTTTGCTCAAGTCTGACAACTACCCTACATAAAATCCTGTGATTGAGACTGCCCAGCAACGCATTTTGATACAGGAAAATCAATCATCAAAGTAATTTTGCTGTTTAACATTGAGGTAAAAGGCTGGCCAGCTAGTTGACACATTTCTCAGGCTTAGAGACAAAAAGAAGAAACTGCTTTAAAATAGCTTTCACCAAGTTCCTGTACTACAGGCATCCCAAAAGGAATCCTTCTGGCAGCATTACAATCTACAATGTGGAAAAAAAAAATCTACACTTTATTGCCTTTTCAAATAAACTTTATTCTTCACTTGACAGATAAGCACTCTTCCTATCGGAGCTTTTGCACTGCAAAGTGCATCCAAGTTCCTTTAAGCACGTCTGATTTAATGACAGATTTAATAACATTGCAACACAGAAGTGTGGACTTGGCCAAAAGAATTTATTTAATAAAAATCTGATTTCTGTACAGCAATGTCTAAAATGTCACCTAATACATACCAGTACAGCAGAACATTTTTAATGTATATTGTAAAGCTTGGGCTTTGATAGGTAAAACATCTACTGACTTTAAAAGGCCATAAAGAAAATTTATTTTTAATAACCCTTTTTATTTCATTTTAAAAAGAGTAGCAGTTTATGCCTTCAGTGGAACCATGCCCTGAAATCTCAGGGGTGATTAAAGGGCCATGCCAAAGCTGAAAGGTTTCAAATATCAAACTATACTATTATGTCAGAGCTAGCAAGATCAATTAGCACTTTTCAATGACAGAAAAGGTTAAGTTGGACACGCATTTACAAAACATTTAAATCCAAAAAAAGAAAAACAGCACATATTAAGTTTACTTATAAACCTCTCAATTGATGATCAAGTATCAAAACTCTTCTTCCACTTGCACCACATAAATTCTGCTTTTCTAATGCAAAACGGCAAGAAGATTATAGATACATTAGACAGTAAAAAATAATATTGGATTCACAAGTACAAAGTAAAAGCCAAAGTTTCTGCTACCAGACTTAGTTTAATATTGCACTTCCAGAAAGCTTTTAAAATATCTGTTCAACTTGATATATGTCTGATGCCCCTGTGTTTGCATTCTTCTCGCAAACCCTGACAATACTAAAAATTAATTACAATGAGCAAATCAACTTATTCCTGTGTTCATCTAAAAGACAAATAGAAAACTATCATACAGTAACAAAAAAAAAACCACACCGGAGATTAAAAAATACTAATCTGTGAATTAACTCATCTTAAAACTGGAGAAAAGCAAGTGTACGCCCTCTGCAATCAAAAGCCACACAGAAACACGCACACCAGGAAGCAAGGGAACTTAAGTTTCATCAAGAACACTCACTGAAAGTACAGGTTAGAAGTTAATTCGAGACCTGTTAAGATAAACATTGCTGCAGTAAACGTAGCTTGAACAAAGTACCAGGTTATGATAGCAAATAAAGTTAGTATAAAATCACAGTGGTAATGTGGAAGATGAAGAAAACCAAAGGAAAAAAAAAGCACGCTGTGTTGAAATCAATGGCTTAGATTGTAACTGCATTAATTTGAGTAAAAGCAAAGCAAGATTACTTTTGTTCAATTATATATTCCAAAACGTCCTTTTATTTTCAAAGCTTATTTCTCTATTTCTTCAAGGAGTGATTTGAAATATTTACTACCAGACAGTACCTAATTTTAGGTTTTAAGTGCTTTAACAGCTCTATGAAATACGATCAGCAGCTGCAATATAGAAGTATGCTGAATAAACTCTGCTTATAAAATGGGAGACTTGTTTTACCCTGACTTCATAAAATCCCTACTTTCAAGAAGAAAAAGATAACACAGGAAAAAAAAAATTAGCAGTTGCGTCCTAGAGCGTTTGACAGAAATTCCAGGAATGTCTTTCTGTATTTACTTTCGTATTTAAGGAAAAAGCAGTTTAAATTTTAACACTGGAGGACTGAACTGAACATCGTGCAGTACCACTAGGTCATCAGGGAACCAGACAGGTACCTCTCCGTAGCAAATGTCAGTGTCTAATACTGCTTAGTTCTGGGATTGAAAGGTAAAAGTTGCACAAAGTTTAAAGAGCAGCTCTCAAAGCTTGCATCATTGGCTAAAAATATGCAACAGGATACTATCTATAGCTCTATTTCTAGTTGCCTTGTTAGAAATATTTTAACTGGGAACTGCAATTAATAGGGAATCCAGTTTTCCACTCGTTAAATTCCTTGTTTAAAATGTATTTATGCTGTTGGTGTTACCCATATAGCAGAATAAATTTCTATTGCAGATAGTTGTGAAGCCATTAATGAACACAAATGCAGCAGGAGGATCCTTCAACTAAATTTATTAGCAATACAGCCATATACACATAACGGTTTGTAACCGCATATGAATTCTCTGAACAAAGACACACAAAAGATTAGTCAGTATAGTTCTCTTTTACTAAATTTGATTGGAGAACTTTCAAAAGAAAGCAGGAAGAGCTGTTTCAGACACAGCCCAGCTAATGTTAGGTGTCAAACACACAGGAAGGATCACAAGGGAGAGAGAGAAGTGTCAAATTGTATTCTGACTTTACTCAGAGTATGACCCATATAGTAGGCACGCAAACATTTATTATCCAAGCAACATTTTCAGAAAGAGCAGAAGAAAAAGTCAAAGGCACAATAACTTTACGAAACTTTTCATGAGGGTTAAGGAAATGAAACAATGACATAACCTGAGCTTTAATGCGCTCTTCAGAGAACAAACACTGAGGTCTGACCCCAAAAACAAGCAAGCAAACAAAAATATTTACCATGCAGAAAAGATGGTTGTTTCGTATACATTACTCGAAATCTAAACTGTTGATGAGTTTATCTTAGCTGCAGTTTCCGGTCTCAGCAAGTGAAACACGTAAAACAAACCCCAGAAAACTGAAAATACTGGTTTCTTACTGTTCTAGCATGACTTCATGCTTAAACTCGAATCGGCCAAGGCACTCCCTTGTCTGGTACCGGGTGTCTCCCAGGATTTTCGTAAATAGTAGCGATTTCACATCGCCATTCGCCAGACAGACGTGTACCTCCGTGTGCTCCGCTTTAAATCCTGCTTGCGGGATAACGGGAAGGCAACGCCGTACCTACTTGCCTCTTGGCGGGAGTTTCATAAACGTAAATGAAACTTTAGCTGCCAATTACCTACTGGCAGCGGCGCTGCCGTGGGATCCCGCTCTTGCAGCCCGCGGGTGGGTGCCGGGCAGTGGCTCCGGGGCATCCCCCACCGCCCGGACACGGCGCGGAGCCCCCGTGGCTCAGGGAGAAACGCCGCCGGAGCCGAGTGAAACCCAGTCGGCGGTTTTCCGCAGGTATCTGATTTTGGAAGTGTCTGTAATGACAGCTGGAGACGCAAATTAATGGCCAACAGCCCACTGGGTTTGAACACGAAGAATCCTGTTACCTCCTCACGGATCATGTACACACATACATACAGAGGCTTCCCCACGTGGAAACGCTTTCAAACCAAAACACAGGACTCCGCATCGCCGGCGGCAAGGGCGGTAGAACCCCCGCGCCGGGGGCTTTCCTGTGCCTCCGTCCCCCGGCGCAACGAGGACCCCGCGGCAGGGGCGGGGGCGAGGTGGGACAATCCGAAAACGCATCGGTTTGTCTTTAAATCACACGAAGAACAAGCTGGGGCGGGGGAGGGGAAGGGTAGGAGGGATCCCTCAGGGAGAGGAAACGGCGAGAAACAAAAACAGCGGGGAGCTCTGTCCACGCTCCTCTCGGACACCGGGTAAAACGGCCGCAGAAGCCCAGGCGGTGGTTGCCGGCCGAGGGGCAGCCTGCCCCGGTCCGCCAACACCCCTAACGCCGCACGCCCGCAGCGCTCCGCCCGGAGGAAGGGCGGCAAGTGGACCCCCAAGCGCGGCCGGCGGCTGGGGCAGAGCGGGGCCCGAGGGCGGCCGACGAAACTGACCTCCTCTGCGGCCGCCGGCCGCGGTACTTCACCCTCCCGTGCTGCCCAAACCCCAGCCTCGCTGGCACAAACTTATAGGAAAAGGGGTCGCCACCATCCCTGCCCGCATTCATGCCGTTCTGGCCGGAGGTGCTCCTTGCCGCCAGAAATCGTTTTCTTCCCGGCCTCCAGTCGAGCCGCCGCCGGCCCTGGCGCCGGCTTGAGCTCCAGCCCTAGCCTTAACGGGCACGTGGAGTTGCAGAGCATGCCCTCTCGCCGGCCTGCCTGCCTCCCGCCTGGCCCAGGCGGGCCGGCATTCCCCCGGCTGCTGGCGGGGCGCAGCCCGGGCCCCCCATTTCCGCCGCTACGGGTGTGGGCGGGAGGCGCAAGCGGGGAACAATGCGATGGCAGCCGGCACGGCTTGCGCCTGTCTCTGGTCTTACCCCAGCAGCCACGCTAACAGCCAGTGGAGAGGGCAAAACGGCAGGGACTGTCACCTGGAGAGTGGCAGAAAGGTCGGCTGGACGGACAGAAAGTCACTCTGTCCGCACCGGAGGGCACTTTTTTTGCAACTAAACTCGCGTGGGGCCGGGGAGAGGGAGCCCGGTCTCTGCCCCGCGACGGGCGGCTCTGCTGCCCCTTGCCATCACGTTCGGTTTAAAGCAACTTTTGTCATCCGACTAAAAGGAAAACAACGCTAAATAAACCCTAAACACAAGCACAGGCACGTACCCGTCTCCACAGACACATGCATATGCGACAGGGAAGCCGTTTCCTCCACCTCTGAGCAGAAGGGGTGGGAGGGAGACTCAGCAAGTCAGAGAGACACTCACCTTCTCACTGCCGCGATATGCCGCTACCTTTATTTTAGGGCTGCTCCTTATTTATTTATTCTCGTCCCTTCTCCGAGCCGAGGTTCCCCTTTTGCACTGTTCCTCTGGCAAAAACAGGACATCCCCTCTACAAGTCCCCCCCCTTTCTCCACACACAAATAAAGCGCAACTTGGGAGCAAAACGGGAGGAGAGACTCGGGGCGGGGGGTGTAGATGGAGGAGGAGGAGGCTGGTACGGGAGAAGCGAAACACTCCTCGCGCTTCAGCGAGTGCTACTAGTTGCCTCTCACGCAGAAGCGCGTAGAAAGTTTCCCTGGCATGGGACGGGATTTTGCCAAGGTAATCCTCCTCCCTCCAAAAAAAATGTCGCCCCGGGAGCGAGGAGATAAGGGGCGAGGAGCGCCGGAGGCAGCGCAGCCCCGGGGCGCAGCTTTGCACTTGTGTCGGGAGGTGCAACCGGGATTGCGCCCTGTGCTGGCCCCTGCTCGGCACGGAACCGCTCTGCCTCCACCGCCCCGGGCCGCCCCGCTCAGCACGCCTGCGCTGCCATCGCAACGGCCCTCGACGTCCCCGCGGCTGCCCCGGCCACCACGCACGTCCAAAGTACCCCTGCCCGTCAGCTGCCCGTCTCGCTGTCCGAGGCCGGGACCTTCGCTACTCCCCGGCAGTAACAGCTAGTAGTGGTGGGAGCAGAGAAACAGAGGGTCCTGAACGGCATGGGTCGCAAGTCAGGCTGCAGTTGGCTGACACTAATCCACTCGAGTACAGGTACCAAAGTCCACGCTTCACGTTTCCCTTTTGTCTCTTCAACGAGAAACCAACACTGGAAAGTAATCCTGACTTTTTTTGACGGTTGAGAATATGTGAGTGGTCAAGGACTATCAAGTGCTACACGCCAGAACCCGTTGCTGTACCCTTTGATAGAATGTATTTGCCTCCATTCTCTCGAATTGATCAGTGTGGATGGAAAGTCCTCCCCTCTTTGAAACTGAAAGTTCTTTTCTGATGAAAATACAGTAGCTCTGTTTGGTCCTCTTTGCTACCTAGTCTGGGGAAGCAGAAAAAAATCCCGAATTGCTTAGTCATGTTTCATACTCATCCTTCACCTTGTTTTATCTCCTGAGTGATATTTTACTAGGTAGATCGGATGGCTCGTGTTCAACCAGCTGTATCGCCCTCTTTCTATCAAGTTAACGTCACTCTTCAAAGAGTGTAAGTCAAAAAATTGGGAGGAGGCAAAAATTAGGTCCTGCAGGAGGAGAGAGATGTGAGAAAAGTCTGGGTTTTCAGAAGTACTGAATGTTGGAAGTTTCTGAGGTCAGCAAGTCACAGGAAACAAGGAAAAAAAGTGTGGGTTTGCAAAGATTCTGTCAAACCTGCCTTCTGTTTGCTTACTTTTCATCTGGTGATACTGTTTAAGCCATAACTTTACACTCAAGCTGTTGGCCTTTGAATTTAATAATCTGCATTCAACAAATTGTACTAACATGGTCAGCTTTCTCCTAAACAATTTCAGAATTAAGATGACTAATTTTTCATGAAAAGAACCCCCAGTATTTGCTGTCTGGGGGGAGTCACTGCTCAGAAAGAGAACAGACTTGGAAAACTCTTTTGACTTACACAAATACAGCTAGAAAAACATTTAAACTAAAAAGGCCCCCAAAAGCCAGTCTTCAAACTGACATAGTGTAGGACAAGCCAGAAATATGAATTGAATTTTGAAACCCTGCAGTCTGGAGAGTAACTGGCTAGGGACAAAACTCAGATTTGCAGGAATAATTGCGACTGACAGTGCTGTGGCAGGGTGACAGTCGCGACTAATGCTGCAACCCATCTTGGTAACGGGCTGCTTCTGTAAGGGAGGCATGCTAGCAGCTCCTTCCTTTCAACAGAACCTTGGTGAACAAACAGCAGCAGTCTCAGGTGGGGTACTCAGACACAATAATGAAGGGTTTATGAAGTCTGGTTTCCTTCCACTTTCCTTTAGTGAAGGAAATTCCTCTTAAGGGGGGACAATTGCCTAGTAACACGGGGTGTTTTAATAGATCTATGACTTTAAAGCAAGATGTTAATCATTTGTTGCTTCCTTTCTTGAAATGTTAAGATACAGCTGGCTTGAAAAGATTATGCATCATCTTTGTTCAATGAAACATGCTTCAAATTGAGGAGTGAGGATGGGACAGTTGCACTGCTTAGATGGTGCAGGCCCGAGGCAAAGAGGCCTGGCCTTGCTGTCTTTGAATCACGTTGCTATTTTCCTATTGATTTCAGTGAGAGTGGGCAGGATCACGCACAAAGCTAATGAGCACTTGACCTGGGTCAAATGTACTGAGGGAAGTCCTATGGAAACTGATCTCAGAACCAAACACTAATTTTTCGTAATGATTTGTTGCAAATGCGACTATCAGAGGTAGGTATGATTTTGGTTAAATTGGCATCTTTGGGCTAAAGTAAATTTCAGAGCTCAGTGGAAGCGATTTCTGAAGGTGACAAATCCAAAATGTAGTGTACTATACTGAGTGAGTCATGTAAATGACTCTGTGACCATACTGAGCCATGCATGGAGAAGGTCATGCTAGAAATAGTCCTAACAGAGCCCAAGGAAGGGCTGTAGGATCCACTTTTACACAAGAATAGAAGAATAATACCTTATCCATTTAAAGCAACAGGGGAATGTAAGTAGGCAGGATGTAATTATCTAGATTGGTATTTGGCCAGGCACTCCTACACTTGCAGAAAGTACCATAGGGTGTTTAATGACTACAAGTTCTCGGTATCCTTGAGTTTTCCTCTTATAGAAGACAGCACTTGCGACCCTATACTTGATGCTGGTTCAATACTGAGTCAGCAGACTATTGTTGCCCTGCACAAATACCAGTTCATACAGTAAAAAGGAATCTCCTTGAAGATCTTCCCTGCAAACCCTGTAGACCTAACCCTACTTACCTTGTGAAATCTAACAAGATTACTGCTGTGAGAAGTGTGGTTCCAGATAATCATACTTGCATAAGTTACTACAAGCAATGAGCTTTAAAATCTTTATAAATAAATCTGAAATGAAACCAATATATTTTGCATCTTAGTGTCAAAAAAACGTTTTGTTGTTGTTGTTTAGGTAAAGGGATTAAACTTAGCTATTATGAGAAAACCTAGTGTCAGACAGCCACTATTTTGGCAATGTATCGTTGTTCTGATTTATTGAAGTGCCTACCATATGCCACATCCAGTTTAGGTATTGGTTATAAATTCTGTTTTACAAAAGCAGGTCCTCTCTAATGTTCAGGTTCAAGTATGAAATCCCAAGGTAGGTTGACTAGGCACAGTTTGTTGATCTATATACTTAAGGTTATTATTGGTGCTTCACAGCTTTATAGTCATAAAAAGAAGGAATGAATGGGGGTTCTTTTGCCCTGCTTATCGGATTTCAGGTTTAAAAAGAAGGTGACCCACCCTTTTCAGTAATTTAACATGCAAGGTTCAGCTGTGGGTTCAAAAGCAGGTTACAACTGGCTAGTCATTGTGATCTTGAAGTGCCAACTGTGCCTTTAAGCATGTTATATAACTTATTTTTTGGTTTCAGTTTTCAAGTATGTCATCATTTCAGCATTATTTAGATTTCCATATATTTTTTTTTTAATCCAAACAAATCTGACCTCAATCATAAGGCTCCATGGCTCCAAATAGCTGAGCTTTTCTAATATTTTATTTTGAGTGCCTACGTTCAGTACTTCATCACATAGATATGTGCTGCGGGCAGTGCCAAATGCGGTGCCAGGGGTGTCCTCAATTATCTTCAGTGCTTACCAGGAGAGGGCTCTGTTCTGCATCCCATACACAGGACAAAATCCCTCTGAAATTAGTGCAAGTTTTGTCTTTAAAGCTTGTTTGAAACCAAACTGACTGAGTCCAAAGGAAAACCTGCCTTTTCCAGACAGCTGTGCAGACGGAATGAAGTGTGCTTGATAAATTTAATTTGCATTCTGCACTTATGCCAGGATGTGCTGGTTCGAGGCTAATTAGAATATTTTAGGAAGAGAAAATAGATCATTGGTTGTGAAAAGAAAATAATGATGAAGTCTGTATCATTTATTGGTATGCTGAGAAGGAGAAAAAGCCAAAATGTTAACAATTTGTCCCAGACTCGTCTGTGATGCTGGATCCATTCACTTCCTCCTTACTCTAATCTCTTTTCTACTAATCTTGCCTAACAGAAAACAACATAAGCTTTGCTGGTTGTTGTGTTTGTCTGTCTGGGAAAGTAGAGGAAGAAAAAGAGGGTAGCTTTGAGCCCTTTTGGGCAGCTTTATTTGTCCAGGAAGGAGTTTGGATTTCTGTATAATTTCTAATTCATACATAATTGTAAATACTTGTAAATATATTGTGTATATATGCTTGTAAATTTTGCTGTAAATATAGCTTCATTTTACTTCCAAGCCCTCTGAGCTAGTCTGCTAAATTTCAATAGTGGGGTGGGGGGAAGTTCCTAACCCACCACATAGGATCTTCTTTTTTCCTTCCTGGGAGAGACCCACTCTCCTTCCAGCAAGATACCATTCCTTTATGTTTCATGGAAGTTTCATGAAGTTTAAATAATATATGAAGCCTACCCAGAGAAAACACTGGGCCCATACTTTTGAGGATGAACTGTGTGTTTCCTGTCACTGTGGGATATAGCAGTGATGTCTGTACTGATCACAGCTAGCACATAGATCTGTTAGCTTATTTCTTGTCATCGTTTTACTCTCTTCTAGTAGCGTTCTCCTGAATTATGCCCTGGTGCAGTTCAGAGTGTGGTGTGGATCAAGGACTATTCCTAATGTTTTTTCTGGCTCAGCCATCATATGCTGAGGAAGAAATGTTAATTAGAATTTTAGCCTTCCAGAAATACTGCTGTGGCAGATGTCACAGGATCACAGAAAACATTCTAGTTGGAAAAGACCCTCAGGATCACCAAGTCCAACCGATAAGCCTACTCTACAATGTGCACCCTAAACCATAGCCTCAAGCACAACATCCAAAGGACTTTTAAATACATCTAGGATTGGTGACTCAACCCCCTGGGCAGGGAGCATGTCATCAGGGCAGAGGAGCATCCAGGCTGTTTCCTAGTGCAGATGTAACCTGAAAGTCACTTTTAGACCTGTTTCAGAGACAACGTTGAGTTAGATTATTGGGGAGGAGGGAGAGATGTCAAGGCTGGTGTTACCTCACTTCCTTAGCCTCTGGCACAGGGGAAGGGCTGAGGGTGTGCCCCACACCTATCTGTGTTTATTCTGGCCATAGAACCTTGTTTCAGCTTTTATTTCATCACAAATAAAATAAAAAGCAATAGTTTATAGAAATGTGATCATTGTAATCTGTTTCATTAAACATGAGTTCTGCTGCCTAGCAAAGTTCCTTTGTGCTTACTTTTTAACCAGTTTCATGTTAAATGCAATTTCCTCACTTTCTGATTACTTCTAGGAATTTCAGCCATCCTCTAAGACTTCTCTCTGCTTATTTAGTTTATGACATTTCTCAAGGCAATGACTTTGAAATGGCCACCATCCTATTTCTAGAAATCTGTTTTAAAGCATCCTCAAATTCTGTGAGGCATTTTGAAAAGCAAGTTTTGGTTACATATAAAGGTAGCATGAACTAGAGATATGACATAATCATTTTATTGTCCCTGCTCAGAGATGGTCTGTGTAAGAGAGCACTTGTGTGTATTTAAGTTCCCAGTGAAACCAGTGGCAAAGCACCCCTCAGTGTCATTGTCAGCAGGCTTGAAGTCATTATGCAAGAAACTCAAATATGGATTCATGGCAAGAACTTTTTACTACACTGCAGCGTCATACTGTTGCTGTATTGCATTATAATATTGTAACACATATTCAGTAAAGAATAATTGACCATGAGATTTTTTTTCACATTTTTTATAGGAATAAAAATGTAATTGCCAAGTGACACCACAAATGACATTTGTATATCACTGTTACACTAAAAATAACTTTGTTTCCTCCAGAAGCACGACGGAATTCAGTTCTCCTAATAGGTAATTATCCCCTTGTACTCTGCTCTGATGAGGGCACATTCAAGTATTGCATTCATTTTGGGCACCTCAGTACAAGAGGGATGTGCAGGTGATGAAGCAAGTGCAGAGGAGGGCAACAAAGCTGGGGAAGGCCCTGGAGAATAAATCTTATGAGGAGTGACTGAGGGAGCTGGGGCTGTTTAGGTTGAAAAAGGGGAGGCTGAGAAGAGACCTCGTTGTCTACAACTACCTGAAAGGAGGTTGTGGAGAGGTTGCTGCTGGTCTCTGCTCGCAGGTAAATAGTGATAGAACAAGGGGGAACGGCCTCAAGCTGCCACTGGGTGGGTTTAGACTGGACATTAGGAAACAGTTTTTTCCAAGCAAGAGTGGTCAGGCCTTGGAATGGGCTGCCCAGGGAGGTGGTGGAGTCACCGACCCTGGATGTGTTTAAAAGTTGTTTGGATGTGGTGCTTGGGGAAATGGGTTAGGGTGAACCTTGTAGAGTAGGGTTATTGGTCGGACTTGGTGATCCTGAGGGTCTTTTCCAACCAAAATGTTTCTGTGATTCTGTGATTAAATGAACCTCAAGCTCTTTCACTCATTTATTTGCAGGCAGTGTACAAAAGAGGAAGGAAACAGAGAAAAACTCTAAAATGAAAAGCAGAGATTCAAAAAAGTTACATCCAAAAGCGTTTTCAGAAGAACTGTTTTATTTCAAAGTACAAGCTCCTTTCTTTTGTTAAAATGTTCTGTTTAAAGGCATTTCTGAACTTAGAAATTACAGCTGCAAAGGCATATCTAGGTTTAAGCTACTAGTTTACTCGTGGCCCTATAAATATGGCAGTGGGCAGAAAGCTGGACATAGCATTCCCGACCAGGTGTTAGTTTCTGTAAGGACTTCATCTTGAATCTCAGAGATATCAGTTAGAAATAAACTGTTTAAATTCCTGTAAGAACATTTACAGAAATTGTAACTGTCTGGTTTGTACATGACTATTAACTCAGTCCTGAGGGCAAACTCCTTATTAAATCATTCTTTATGCACTGAAATCTTAAGACAACCAGCAAGAGGTAGATTTGTTCCATTCTGGCTGTGAAATAATGAATGCAAGAATAATTAATGTTCATGACTTCTGCCTTCTTCAGTGAGTCTAGAGCCTGTTTATGAGATATATTAGCTATTAATGCAGTTATGTATTTATGTTTCCTTAATTACTAATGTTTACTTATAATTCATACATTCTAATTGGAGGTTTTATTGCATGCACACTCTCTGTCCCAGCTGTCTTACCAGCTAGCCCTATGTGAACCACACAAAAGAAATTACTAATGTAATTTCCTTTGTCATGGTCATTTACTGGCTGAAGTCAGTGGGTTATATTGTTAACTGGAACATATCTCAATGCATATCTGTAGCTTTTGTGTGGACATTACTACTAAAATTACACTGGACTACATGTATGATGGAACAGACTTTCAGCAGAGAAGCAATTTATCATTTTGTGTACTTTCTGAAACCATCAGCTCTGAATTATAAGCAAGATAAGAAGATGCTAATATAGAACTACTGAAGGCTATAGAGTCTTGTTTCAGCTAACTGAATAATTTTGATACATCAGGAGACCTGGAAGCTACCTGGGCAGCAGTTAGCTGGTGTTTCTATATCAGACAAGTAGAGATGATGTGCTTTCTTAGTTACATTTCTGGGGAAGAGCTCATCAGACAGATTGTTACGTGTGATTGAGTACTGATGCAATGGTTCATGCACCACCTTCTCTCCATTAATTTGCAGCTAGGCAATAGCAGTTCTGAGACAGGAGAAGGACATTTTTGACAGCAGTTGCAAAAGCAGTTCTGAGGAGGTTGAAACAGGAGGCAGTTATCAAAGTAAATGTGCTTCATTATCCTTCCTCACCCTCTCCCATTAAATTCTTATTTTCCAAATAATAAATACCTTCTGTTTTGGGTTTTTTTTTTAGGAACTAAAAGCAAATGGTGTAGGTTTTCTCACAGTTCCTAAACTGTTCTGAAACCTGTAAGTGGTTACTTGAGCTCTAGTTTCAGAGAATCTTTGCCATTACAGTGAAAAAGAGAGGGTAGAGGAGCAGGACACAAGGGATGTGGACCACAGATGAGAACAAAGCAGTTAATTCAAATCTCCATTCCTTGTCTTATAGTACAGCTCTTCATTAAATGACATGCAAAGCTCTCCTCTTCACCTTTTGCATTAGCTGACTACACTTGGGGTCGGCTGTGAGTGCATTTGAGTGACCTGTGCTGCTGTGGAAGTTAGACTGAAGACTGAGCTTAGTATCAAAAGAAAAAAACTATGCATATCCTAAAATATGGCAGCCCGTGTTTTATTTTCTCTGTCCATATCCTTTTCTGGGAAAACTTTTCTCCACTTCTGACTTAATAAAAACATATTCTGCTTTTATATATATATATATATTAATCACAGTGTTGAAGCACAGAGAGTGACCAGTTTAAAGGATCTAGAATCTGGGGAGTGTTTTGCTCTGGAAACAATTATTTTTGTTGAGAACTATTGATGAGGTGATTACCTAAGAATTCAGTGGTAGGAAATCGAAGAGGAGGCAATTTCTGAGTTTTGAAAGATCATCAATAACAAGTGAAAACAAGGTTTCTCTGTGGGTTGTTTACACAAGAGTGGTTGTTGATAAATGAACTTCAGACTGGGTATTAAAGGTGCATAGTGTGCAAAGTGTTAGAGCAGTTTCATTGCTCAAAGCATAATTTATAGGCAATTTACTCAAACTTTGTAAATAGTAAAATCCTTATAGTTGCTTTCATCATTGTGTATCACATTAATAATCTGGGTTCTTGGGGGGGGGAGGGGGGCTTGAATTTAATAAAAATAACACTAAGGTAATTCCAGCCCCGAGCCAGATAATCCAAACTCTCTTTTGTCTTTTCTGTAGATTTCCATCATTTATTTGTGTGTAGATTAGTTCTGCTTGTGTGTATGGGATACTGTAGTGTACTGGACAAAATTCAACCCCTTCCTATGTCTGTATTAAAGTCAACACAATGGGATGATTGAAAAGAGTTTTCAGCAAATGGTACCAGCTTGAATTTAATAAAAATAACAATAAGATAAATTCAACCCTGAGACANTTCATCACTTTTCCTCAGATTTTGTTTTAACAAGCAGGTAACAACTTTGAAAATAACTTCACTCTGTCATGGATGGAGTTTAATGTTATCTACTTGTGCAGGGTGGGGATTAATAAATATATAGTTCCAATATTTTAGTAGTATAAATGACAGGTTTAATGCTCAGATATGTGGTACCATGGCTTTGGTCTAGCAGTGTATAGTTGAGACATGATCTCACCACAGATGGCAGCAAGAGGAGATGCTGTATCACTTGTGTAAATATGCAGAAATGAATTGACTTTGATGAATTGGTAAGGAGGAGAGGCACTTGTGCTGGAGGCCTTTCTTCACTCTGCCAGGTTCTGAGTGATGTGGTGGAGATGTTTTACCACATTTCCTTCCTGGTAACTCTCACACCTCTTTCCAACGCCATCCTTGTGAGTTGTGTTCTTCTGCTTCATCTCCATCTTCAACCTCTGTGTCATTCCCACGTGCTCCCCAAATCCCCGGATCTTTTCTCCATTTCCACCCATGCCCAACAATAAGCCTTCTGTTCACTTCTCAACATGAATGATAATGTCATCTATAGGAGGATGCCAGGAGAAAAGAGGGAATGTTCTTATATCTGCTTTGCTTTCACCCGTTTGAAAGTTTAAAAACCATTTGTCATGATAAAAGAGTTTCAGGAGGAAAAGATTAATAGAGGGCAAGTGACAGAGTTTACTGAGGCACCCAGGAACCTTCTTACTTGGCCTGTTTGGCATCATGCATGCTGCTGTAAATCAATCATAACATGAAGCAGGATTTTTATAAGGGAAATGTACTGCTGAAGTAATTAATACTTTCTTAAGACCAGAAAAGTTTGGGTCAACATTTGTTTCAGCAGTTCTTCTCAAGTGGAACAACCTGGAAAAGCAAAGCAATATTGCCCTGACAGGCTTCGAGGAGACCTTATAGTAGCCTTCCAATATCTGAAGGGGGCCTACAGGAAGGCTGGGGAGGGACTATTTACAAGGTCTTGCAATGACAGGACAAGGGGCAATGGGTTTAAACTGGCAGAAGGGAGATTTAGACTGGATGTTAGGAGAAAGTTCTTTGCAGTGAGGGTGGTGAGGCACCGGAATAGGTTTTCCAGGGAGGTTGTGGCTGCTCCCTCCCTGGAGGTGTTCAAGGCCTGGTTGGAGGAGGCCTTGAGTGACCTGTTCTAGTGGGAGGTGTCCCTGCCTATGGCAGGGGGTTGGAACTAGATGACCTTTGAGGTCCCTTCCAACCTTACCATTCTATGATTCTATGATTCTGTGATTCTATATAGCCAGGTGACAGCCAGAAAGGATGAGTCCTGCTACATCCCTATAGAAGAGGTAGACTTCCTTCATCAGAAAAAAGAACAAACAGGAAAAAAAAAAGTTTCTCAGCCTGTATAGGTAGAATTTTGGTCAGATTTTGTCCTTGATGGCACTCTAATTCTGATGAAAATTTGAGTAAGAGAAAAATCATTTCTGTAATTTTAATTCTGAGAAGTACTTAGCACTTTGAATTCTTAGGCATTTCAACAATGGAGAAGCAGGTCTAAAGAACAGAATTAACTCAGGTCTTCAGTGGGAGAGACTTCTTGGTTTGAATACTCCTGAGGTTCTGCAGTAGTTGTAGCCTGTATTATTATCTGCAAAAAAATGCCTGTGGAAGGAGTAATTACATTCTTCTAGCAGCTGAGTCTGGCGACATTTATAATGTTGAGATAACAAAGTGTTGACACTGGCCCATATTTTTTCCCCTTGTGATCAAATTCTGTTTGAGGTGACTCAATATGTATCAGATTTGTATTGCAAATACCACATCTGTAGTTCGTACACAAGTGCTTGAGAGATTTATTTGCCATATTATATTTAATTCTCTAAATTATGTATGTGTTTACAGTTAAATTAGAATTTTGTGGCAGATTGGTAAGATTAATAACTTAATAATGCTTCACATTTAGTTGAACTTCATTTAAGATTAAAACACTGTTCTTTATGCCTAAATTTAGTCTCTTAAGAACTGCCAGTTCATTTTCTGTTGTGTGTCTCTGGATTTGGTTGGTTGGTTGCTTTGGTTTGATTTGATTCTGGAATCTTCCACTCATGTAACCCCATAAGTACTGTTCTGATGTGGAAAATGCATTTCATTTAAAGAATAGTTAGCAGGTTTTGGGGGATTTCCCTAGCATTTAGTCGTTTATCAGTGATGTAAAGCTTACTCCTGCACCTGGGTCGGCGCAATCCTGAGCACAAATCCAGGCTGGATGGCAAATGGCTGAGAGCAGCCTTAAGGAAAAGTACCTGGGGGTCTGGGGTGATCAAAGCCCAACATGAGCCAGAAGTGTGTGTGTACAGCCCAGACAGCAACCAAGTCCTGGGCTTCAGCAAGAGCAATGTGGGCAGCAGGGCAAGGGAGGGGATTCTGCCCCTTTACTCTGCTCTCGTCAGACCCCACCTGGAGTACTGTGTGCAGTTCTGGAGCCCCCAGCACAGGAAGGACATTGAAGTGTTGGAGTGGATCCAGAGGAGGGTCACGAAGGTGCTCAGAGGGCTGGAGCAGCTCTGCTGTGAGACTTGGGGCTCTTCAGCCTGGAGAAGAGAAGGCTTTGAGGAGACCTTGTAGTAGCCTTCCAGTATCTGAAGGGGGCATACAGGAGGGCTGGGGAGGGACTATTTACAAGGTCTTGTAGTGACAGATTGAGGAGTAACAGGTTTAAACTGGTAAAGGGGAGATTTAAACGATGTTAGGAGGAAGTTCTTTCCAGTTAGGGTGGTGAGACACTGGCACAGGTTGCCCAGGGAGGTTGTGGCTGCTCCCTCCCTGGAGGTGTTCAAGGCCAGGTTGGACAAGGCCTTGAGTGACCTGTACTAATGGGAGGTGTCCCTGCCTATGGCAGGGGGTTGGAACTAGATGATCTTTGAGGTCACTTCCAACCTAAACCATTCTGTTATTCTATGATTGATGTGCATGAATATTTCTAGCACTATTTTACAGAAAACAGTGAAACATAACTGTACAAAGTCCAAGTATGACCAACCTTGCAGAAGTCCAGAACTTTTATTAACCAAGTACCTAATTTCATAAGGCTGTAAACAATTCCTTTATCTACAGCAGAAGCAGGTGATGAATGTTGTCCTCTAGGCTTCTTCCACCTCTGCAGGAATCAGGTTGCCAGGGAGGTTGTGGCTGCTCCCTCCCTGGAGGTGTTCAAGGCCAGGTTGGATGAGGCCTTGAGTGACCTGTACTAGTGGGAGGTGTCCCTGCCTATGTCAGGGGTTTGGAACTAGATGATCCTTGAGGTCCCTTCCAACCTTGCCATTCTATGATTCTGTGATTCTATGAATCCTAAACAAGTATTTGTCCTACTTGTAAATACAAAGTATATGAAAAAACACACATGCAAAAAACAGTGAAAAGAGGAAGAAGACCACAGATAAAGAAAAGAATATTTCAAACATCTGTGGGTTTATTTGTTGTTTCATACCATATGTAGATTATAATTATGTTAAAATTACTGTAAGAGGAGGATAAGTTTGCACCATCGGAAGTCTCTAATTTAACAAACAAACAAACAAACAAACACACCCCCAGCTTCCATCAGCTGTAGTTCTGGCTTTGTTATCTCATGCTGGTCATCATCTGACAGTGTTATTCTAGCAAACAGAAACTGATTGCTGTTCTCAGGTCCCATCTCACATGCCCTGTAGTAGCTGGGGACCTGTGGGAAGATTGCACTGCTGTCACTCAGCAGTGGTCTTTCTGGCTAATTAAAGAGGAGCCCTGACAAGCTCTGAATAGAATCCTGTCAGCCCCCATCAATTAGAACAACGTGACATATTACACAACTCCTGAGAAAAGGTTTTTAAAGCAAGAAAAAGTAAAGGTGGGCAAGCAAAGTCCTCACAGAGATATTAGGATGATCCTGCAGAGGCAGCTAAAGTGATGCTAATCGCGATACTGTCTCCCTGGCTTCCACATCAAAGCTTCAGATGCATCACAGAGATTTATACAGTTCAAATTAACACTGCTGTGGAAAAAAACTTAGAGACCTGCAGATTTATTCTTGCTTTGGGAAATAAAATGCGTATCAATCCAGGGTGGGGCTTAGTTATATTGGCTGTTATATGAGCATCTAAAGAAAAGGAAAGAACCTTCAAATGTAAGCTTAAAATTTAAGAGCTTCAAATTTAAGAGCTTCAAATTTAAGGATGTAGAAAGACAAATGCAGACTAGTTAAAGTACTTCCCCAGCATGAAACAATTCCTCAGTACCAGCAACTGGATCAAAACCTGTGCCTCCTCTCAAAACATATTGGTCCTGTGGTAAATCCTTGTGGTGGTTTAAAACTAACTCTCTAGCTTAGTTCTTAAAATATAAACAAGAAATAGGAACTTTCTGGACATTTTTGAGTAGAAGGTAAGTAAAGCAAGAGATTGGACACAAAAGAAAAATAATTAAGTCTATATAATTCCATTCACTTACTGGATTAGGATAAAGTGTGCTGCACAAACTTCTTGATTCCTTTTGTCTTCTTTGCTCTGACTGTTGCTGGCTGATGTTTTTGCATGGCTTTTGCTGACCTTGGCTGAGACTCTCACTATGGCTAAGTAGATAGCAGCAGTGAGGCCTTTCTGATTTCTCTCTTTCTCCCTTATTGGAGGTGGGGGGAAAGAGCTATTTCATTTTTCCCTTGTATAAGGGGAGGTCCCTTTTTGTTGTTTCTGAATTGCAAATAATAGTAAATATATGTAAATTTATTTTGTACATATACATTGTGTTTTTATGCTTCTAGATTTTAGCTCACTTGTAAATAATAGCTTCATTTTGCTTCCAAATCTTCTGAGCTAGTCTGGTGGTTTTATTTTGAGGGGCAATTTCAACCCACCACAATCCTGCACCTTAAGTATGAAAAGTATAATTAGGAAATTTTGTTCTGAAGTTATTAGATTTTTTTTCCCCCTAATTTTTCAAGTTACAGAATAAGGTGGATTCCTTTTGCTCCTCTCCCTGCTACAAATAGTGTGACCAGCAGGACCAGGGAAGTCCTTTTACCCCTGTNTGATCCTTGAGGTCCCTTCCAACATTACCATTCTATGATTCTATGATTCTGTGTTGGATGATAGGTTGGACTCGATGATCTTGAAGGTCTTTTCCAACCTGACTGATTCTGTGCTTCTGTGAAATCACCAGGGTTTGCACGCTAGGACCCTTTGGTTGTGAGCTGTTGGCAAGAGGTAGGCTTGGCTTTGGATCCTAAGAGCTACCATGCAGGGTGCTGGCTCAGCATGTGTCAGAAGCTCTTGGAGGCTTCCTCTTTCTTTCTCAGATCTGCCTATCCAGCGCTATAATGTTTTTCACTCTAGCATGAATTCATCACATAAGCCCATAAATCTATTAATCCCAAACCAGAGCAAAAATTGGAAAAAGGCATTTTTAAAAACAAACCCACCATTACTTACCATCCATTAGGGAGGGACCCACATGGTGAACATTCCACTGCATTTCAAGAACAACCACACTAATAGGAAACCCCATTAAAATATTTTCCCACCACACAACACTCCAGCCAGAGACTGCTTCAGACAACGGTTTCACTTTTTTAGTAATGATATTCTTAGCAGTCCCATTGTTCTCAACTGATCCCACAGATATCTAATTTTTAGTAGGATAAAACACATTATTATAGCAGACCGGGATTTTTAAGCAGAAAATTTCCCCCTGGCTTTCCTGACTTAAGGGCACAATGTCACCACATGTGGTTTCTCGCATTTTTTTCTGACTACTGTGTTTTAGAACTAAACAAACTTTGTCACACCAGCCTTAGCCGTGACAGATTTCCACTGCCTGGCTATGCTTATGGACAAGAAATAAGTAGTCTGCTTTAACTCATCAGAAAGTGAGGCTGATGAATAGGCTTAAAGTCCTCATCTGTTTACCAGCGTTTTATTATTTTTTTACACAGTATCACACACAGT
>WBNM01012198.1:0-41351 GCA_013399055.1 Ramphastos sulfuratus
TGATTCTGTGTGATTCTGTGGATTAAAGCATCAGTCTGCTTGCTCCCAGAGATGAATGATATTGTTTTAATAAGAAGAATCAGGAGGCAACAGTCTGAAGTGGCTGTACACCAAAATGCAGTTGAGTGTATGGCTGAAGCTACAGCACATGTCATTCACAGCTGAAGCTGATTACAGCATGGCTATGGGAACCTTGGTGTTGAAAGAAACACTAACATCAAATGCAGAAGAGAAAGTTTAGCTGAAAAAAATAATTTCTTTATTTTTTTTGTTTCTTTTGTTTTGTTTTAATACAGCTTCTCTACCTTTCTTGCTCTCATGCAACCCTTCTGTGTTTTGTGTGGCTGCAGCTGATTACAGCACGTATCAAAGAATGCAGGATTACTTTCTCCTTCTTTGATGGATATGCTGCATATGTAGCAGTACAGTCTTTGGAATGCATTCTTCTTTCACAGCCACTATGAGCATTTACTTAATGAGCTACCCTTTTGCATTGAGTTACAGGATTACTGAGGGTTATGACAGAAATCAATGTATTTAAGTGACTCTTTGATGTTTATCTATGCTAATGAAATCTGGATGTATTTAAAATGCGATAAGCATAGTTCCCCAAAATTAACATTGTGATGCCTGTTCTTATTAACTAGATAAACAACTATGGTCTTCATGTCTTCATTCAGGACAGTAGGTCTTGCTCCAGTGGTGAGAGGGGGAGTGCAACATAGAATCATAGAATCAGTCAGGGTTGGAAGGGACCACAAGGATCATCCAGTTCCAACCCCCCTGCCATGGGCAGGGACACTCTACCCTAGATCAGGCTGCCCACAGCCTGGCCTTAAACACCTCCAGGGATGGGGTCTCAACCACCTCCCTGGGCAACCCATGACAGGCTCTCACCATTCTCATGCTCAAGAACTTCCTCCTCACCTCCAGGCTGAATCTCCTCACCTCCAGCTTTGCTCCATTCCCCCTAGTCCTGTCACTCCCTGAGAGCCTAAAAAGTCCTTCCCAGCTTTTTTGTAGGCCCCCTTCAGATCCTGGAAGGCCACAAGAAGGTCACCTGGGAGCCTCCTCTTCTCCAGACTGAACAGCCCCAACTCTTTCAGTCTGTCCTCATAGCTGAGGTGCTGCAGCCCCCTGAGCATCCTTGTGGCCCTTCTCTGGGCATGCTCCAGTATGTCCACATTACGTAACAGTGGCTCCAGAACTGGATGCAGTACTCCAGGTGGAGTCTCACCAGAGCAGAGTAGAGGGGGAGAATCACCTCCCTCGCCCTGCTGACCACACTTCTGTTGCAGCCCAGGCTCTGGTTGGCTTTCTGGGCTGCAAGTGCACACTGCTGGCTCATGTTGAGCTTCTTGTCCACCAGTACCCCAAGCCCCTCTCCTCAGGGCTGCCTTCCAACCAGTCACTGCCCAGCCTGTGCTTGGGATTGCAACATACTCTGTTTATTTTATTTTTACAGGAGCATGTGCAAATCAGTCTCCGTGGCTAAGGGTATCTCACTGTATTCTTCATGAATATAATCCCTGTTTAACTTCATCCATTGTCTTCTGATCTCTGTGCTTCACAGAGCTATCTGATTTTGTACTCACTACCTAGTCATTAATTAAAAAGATAAGATGTGAAAAATTAATGGAGCAAACTGGAAGGAAGTCGTAACCAGTTGGGGGTTGGTCTCTTCTCCCAGGCAGCCAGCAACAGAACAAGGGGACACAGTTGTGCCAGGAGAGGTATAGGCTGGATGTTAGAAGGAGGTTCTTGCCAGAGAGAGTGATTGGCATTGGAATGAGCTGCCCAGGGAGGTGGTGGAGTTGTCGTCCCCGGAGGTGTTAAAGAAAAGCCTGGATGGGGCACTTAGTGCCATGGTCTAGTTGATTGGCTAGGGCTGGGAGATAAGTTGGACTGGATGAGCTTGGAGGTCTCTTCCAACCTCATTGATTCTATGATTCTACGATTCTAATTTAGGTGGGAGTGTTGATCTTCATGATGATAGGGAGGCTCCACAGAAGGACTTGGATAGATTGGTTGTTAACAGGATGAGCATCAACAAGACCAAATGTCAGGTCCTGCACTTGGGCCACACAACCCCAAGCAACATTACAGGCTTGAGGAAGTGTGGCTAGAAAGTTGCCTAGCAGAAAGGGACCTGGGAGTTCTAATCAACAAGCAGCTTAATAGAAGCAAGCAGTGTGGACAGGTGGCAAAGAAAGCCAATGGCGTCCTGGCTTGTATTAGAAATGCTGTGTCCAACAGGAGTACAGAGGTGATAGTTCCCTTGTACTCGGCTCTGGTGAGGCCACGCTTCAAGTATTGTGTTCAGTTTTGGGCACCTCATTACAAGAGGCATGTGGAGGTGCTGGAGTGAGTGCAGAGGAGGGCAACAACGTTGGTGAAGGGCCTGAAGAATAAACCTTATGAAAAGCAATTGAAGGATCTGGGGTTGTTTACTTTGAAAAAGAAGAGACTGAGGGGAGACCTCATTCCTGTCTACAGCTACCTGAAAGGACATTGTGGAGAGGCTGCTGCTGGTCTCTTTGCATAGGTGATAGAACAAGAGGGAATGGCCTAAGCTGCAAATGGATAGGTTTAGACTGGACTTTAGCAAAAAAAAAAAAAAAAAAAAAAAAAAATCACAGAAAGAGTTGTCAAGCATTGGAATGGGCTGCCAGGGAGGTGGTTGAGTCAGCAACCCTGGAAGTGTTTAAAAGTCATTTGGATGTGGTGCTTGGGGATATGGTTTAGAGGTGGAGTTTGTAGAGCAGGGTTATAGGTTGGCCTTGATGATCCCAAGGGTCTTTTCCAACCTGAATGTGTCTGTGAAATGAAGCTTTGGTACGGTAAAAGACCAACTGACCAAACAAAAAAACAGAACTGAAGTACAAAAAAGAAGGTTACATCTTTCTGCTTAAGAAAAGCAGGTTTCTTTAAGGCCTAATTTAAGCAAAACGTGAGGGTTTTTGGAAAGAGAACCATTTGTTGGAATGGTACTTTGGATTTATTGTAAATCCAGTAACTTAGGTTTACTGACACCCTGTTAGAGTCCATCACAGCTTCAGCCTGAGCCTACATGGCCTTTCAGGAAAAAAATAAAAAATGGAAAAAGCAGCTCTTTGTTACTGATCTGGATCTTGAATCACAGACGAGCTTGAATTTGGGGATTTACAACACAACACTAAATCTGAGCCTTTTTTTTTTTTTTTTTTTTCTTTTTTGATTTGGTCTATCCTCCTCTAGAGAATTAATTCCACCCACTGAAATTTATAGTAGTATGTTCTTGTAGACTGAGACATTTTGTGTGCATTGTGCATTTTAAGAGCCGACAGGATTGTGTTTCTTTTCCTTCAAAAGTTATTTATAAAAGGGAGAGAAATAGTGGTGTTTGTAGAATGCTGGTGTACTTAACACTGTTTTTTGAAGCATCTGAAAGGTACCAAATCACAACTTCGAAGCTTACTCCCATCAAAGGGTAAATGTTGAACAGGATCCAAACTCTACTTATTGTTGGATTTTTGTCATTTTTCCAGCAGCTGATGCAATGTATTGACTTGCTTTAGTGTAATTAACACCCTTAAAGAGAGCACTTACTACATAATGATCTAACAAGGATATCAGAGTTTAGAAAACAGCAGATGGATTCTGAGGCTTTTGAGTCCCTTTGGTAAAACAAGAAAACAAGCTAATAAAAATTGCCTAAGCCAAATCCATAGCATGATTATATCTCATGAAGTCACCCTAAACCAAAATTACAATGCAATTAATTTTCATGGAGAAACACTCAGATTGGATTTAGCTTAGTAAAGAATTAACTTCTCCAACAACAAACCAAATCAAACTGTGCTAGGAAGTCAATAATGACAAAATGATAATCAGTTTCCCTGCTTGAAAACACCCTATGGGGCAAAAGCAAAGTATAACACTCTACTGATCTGAAGCCCATTTTTCCTTCTGTCTGCTTTTGATCCCTCAAGTTCCGGAATTCAGGAAAAGATTATCATCTTTTTGATGCTGGAAGGCTGTGCAGAAATCCCTTTGGACTTAGCAGGTACCACCTGTTGACCACATGTGCAAGTGGTTCTCTGTCATTTAATGAGTGACATGAGACTCTCTGTCAGGGACTCAGTCATGGCCAACACCAACTTCTGTCAGGTAGTGACCAGCTGCAGAAGGAAATTTGAAACTGAGAAACTCAGCTAATACACAGGAGGCAAGTATTCCTGAAGGCAACTGTGGCTCATGAAACAACAGCAAGTTTCTCCATGTGCAACAAGTCACGATGTGTGACATTCATATCAGCGCTGGTTTGGTGGTTGGTATGACCCCTCTCATATATCTATAGCCTTAAATGACTAAGTTTCTTGAGCTAGCCCAAATGTTTTCATATTTTCAGTCTTATGTTCTTCTACTAGGAGCTGGTGCTTCTAGTTTGTATGCAGTTATTTCTCTTTGTACGAATTATGCATATCAGCAGCTGCAGCACGTAGACATAAAAACACCAACTAATGGATTTTCAGCCCTCTGCTTATCAAAGGGAAATTCAAATCTCACATCTGATTTGATAGGTTCATTCATCATTCACAGAATATTCCTGGCACTCCTGGACAAAGTGTTTCAGTAAGGTCTGTGAAGTGCATTTAAGAAAAATTAAAGACATCTGACCCATGAACTTAGTGACTTAGTGATGTCTTCACAAAAGGCATGGCATAGGAAATGCAAACCATGGGCTGCTAATATAAACTCCAGTCTGTTCATTAAAACTCCATGGGAGTAACTATTTCCTACCATGTGCTGGTAGCAGCAGTATACTACCAGAGCTAACTTATGGTGGGCACAATGTACTACCCTTAGAACTGCCTCTGTTCAGCATGACATTGTATAAATAAACAGCTTTCTCTACTTTCTTCAGTGACAGTGCCTAATACATAAGGGAGCATCTCTTTGCTAACACACAGTCCTGTGTTCTACTGATGCAGTCAGAGAGAGGTGCACTCTCATTTTAAACACCACGATGAACTGTGAAGCTCATAATAGCTTTATCTATCTGGCATTGTAACTTTTGTTTACAAGGTCTTTTTTTTTTCTGATGCGGAGTGGAAGGGGTGTTGTGAAAGGCCAAAATAGGCCTAAACATGTCCTGGCTTGTTCAGACATGCTTTCTGCTCTCCCTCTCTTCACTCGATGGAAGAAGCAATCACAGGAAAGGAAGACAAAAGGCCCTGGTGCCTTCCAGTCTCCTCCATGTCCCTTCTAACTTGTAAACAGGGTACCCACACGTGTTTATACACTTGTTTGTGTTGTGCCCTAAAAGATAAAAAATAAGCCCTGACTTTACCTAATATAGTTAAGTTTGGCAAACTGCCATTCTGATTGGCTGGTCTGTGGCCAAGGAGCCATTAGTCTCAGGCTACACTGATAAAAAGAAATGAGCAGGTAAACACAACATGCTCTGCCTTAATGTGCTTCTGCCAGTGCTCTGCCTTATAGAGCTTCTGCCTCACAGCCATTGCATCCTGCCACACTCTGCCTACTACATAATAACAAGCCCTGATACTTTGGGTTTGTCCACCTGGAAACTTGCTGTGTTCCAACATTATCAGGATTGGCATTAAGTGCCTTCATTCAACAGGCTTGCTTAGCCAGCGCGACATTGTGCTGTCTGCACACCTGCAAGACATCCTGCCTGTACATCTGCAAGACGCCCTGTCTGCACACCTGCAAGTCTTCTGCTGAGATGAGGAGCCCTGGAAGGGACACAGGTTGTCCAACAGGAACCAGGATCGTCTCAGATCGTCTGCCTCTCTCCCAGTACCTCGTTGGAGCCTGGGAGGATTCAGAAGTCTGCTATCAAGACACTGACAAAACTCCCTGCTAGTGTTTGAGGACTGTCTGGAAACTATAGATAGCCCTGGGAATCCGGAGAGAACTTTTGTGAGTAAATACTCAAAATCCTCTTTGTAAACCTCTGTAAGAAATTCCCTAATTGAATTCTCCAAGTGCCTTCTGCCTTAAGCAGAAAGGAGCTACTCAACTCCCTCGAGTGGGCAAGTCATATCATTGATTGCAAGAACCTCTCTCCGGTTCTAATGCTTTAATGTTTGTGGTCTAGATCCTCCATTCTCATCTGTGTAATGTTTTCATGACCATTGCAAAGAACCTGTAATTAAAAATGATGGTTGGTAGGGAGATTCCTGAATGTCAACATTAATAAATGATATTAATTTAGAAAAATCCTCTCTTGCACCATAATACCTGCCATTACAGGGGGACGTGTTGCACATATCCCCCAAATGTGAAGCTCCATCCCTTCTGCCCTCTCTTCTCTGCCCTCTGAAGAAATATTCTTTAGGACCTTCTGAAATACATCTGGTTTTATTTTTTCTATTTTTTTCATATTCAAAAGTGAACAGAGGGCAAACTCTGGATTTCAGCAGAGATAGTTAATATGAAAACAACTGGGAATAAGTAGAAGTAAATCTAATTTGTACCTGATGAAGGCCTTAACACTGACCAAGACTGATTTTCCCATTCTTTTGAGGGTATCAGCCTGTATCCCAAGCACTGGTGTCCATGTAAGTAACAAAGACATAGCCAAGAGTCTATGAGAGAGGTTAGGCTAAAGTGACTATAGCCTGTGGGACTGCTGAGGGTTTCCATAACCTCTGTTGCTGATCATGCAGTAGTCTTTTCTTCTCCACACTTTTCTTAGAGAAGTGGCTGTGAATGGCCATCCTTTCAGCAAAAAGATTGTTAGCAGAGGAAGTGACTTTCTGATACAGGAAGGATTGTTTGACAACAAGAAATCTTCAGCTTTCTTGGATCTTACTTTTTTGTTCTTTCAATTTGCGGGTTTTTAAATGCCATTTGCTCTGGCTTTTTATAAGACATGTCTGTATCTGTTCCTTGTATTTTTTTTTTCAGACATAAATTTTTTTTTTTTTTTTTTTTTGGGGGGGGTGGTGGGCTGCCATTAAAATATGAAAATGATTAAATATAAGCATTTAAACAGAAATAGAAAGAATATTCCAGCCAATATATTGACGGTATATGTCACAAAGGCAGTTCAAAGGATTTGGTTATTACTTTGTTTTAATAAACAAATAAATATATAGAAAAATCAGAGGTTTGGTTTATTTTTTCATGCTCTCTTATATAAACCAGATAACTTTGTCAAGCAAAAGCTATGTTTTATTTTTTGAAAATAAAAGGAAGAGAAACTTTAAATATACTAATATCTCTGAAAAGGGTCTCCAGCCCCACTGGCAGCCTTCTGTAAGGCATTTTCAGTAGCATTAGGACTCCCTGTTCTAGGGGAGGGAGCAGGGGATATCTCTGCAGAGACTGTAATAGATCTATTTATTTGTAAAATTTATGCTATATTCTTCTGTGGAAAAGTAAACCAAAAACCCCTTCCTTGTGTAGGCATCACATACTTCAAATTATGGAGAAGTATTTTCTAAATTCCTATGACTAACATTTTGACCACTATGTTAGATTTAAAAATAAGTACTCATTGTTATGCAAATAAACCAGAGCAAGGAATTCATAATCAAGGATCAAAAAAAAAAACCAACAAAAAACCCCCCCAATAATTCTACAGCATCTTTGCATTACAAGTCCCAGAGATAACCAATAGAAAAGGCCATAAAGGGTGGCAATATTTGGAATTGCATGGGAGCCAAAGAAAACAAAAAGATGGGTCTTGACATGCATATAAGACCTAGCAGGATCCCAGATTTTCTGGCAACCAATAGTGTTTATGATTCAATTTCAAGACACAGTTGAAAGAGAGGAAGAAACATTTATTTTTTAATCTGTTCTGGAGAAAGTTCTTCTCTGTTTGTTTAAAACTGAATTTCCATGCCTGCTTTCAGCCTTATTCTAGGACTCAGAAGTAGTTTTGAACACAGGCTCTGGCAGCAATACTGTAATACTGGTTTTAACTTAGCTTAACATTTTGATTTAATGCTTTAGACTATAAAATTATTTCTGCACTTTGACTTCCAGCAGGATTTAACTGGGAGAAAAAAGCTTCAGGAAGGAAATAGAAATCAAGTGGATAAGCTTTGGTAATAAGATGCTATTAAGTAAGTGATGCTTGGGACGCTGTTAAGATTTATTTTCTGCATAGGTATGGAAGGCAATGAGTAACAAAACATATGCAGGAAAGACAGATAAGCATGCAATTCCAGTTCTGGTAAATCTGCACCATGACAAAAACAAACTGTTTCAAGTTTGTGGTATCTTATCTCCAGTTAATAGCAAATAGCCAGTGCCCTCTTCTTGCTAAGCAATCTCAGTTGTGGTGAGGTGGTTTCCATGGCTACTTATGTCTGATTTCTTCTGTCAGGGAGAATACCTCTGAATGTGCCTAAGAATGAACACAGGTCAAAGACTTAGTTAATTAAATGCTTGTTTGTAAGAAAATACTTGCATGATCATGCACAATTGCTACTCACTTCAATCTTTGCTTGACTTGAGCTGAAACCATGTACTGGCACAAACCACCAAGCTACCTGACTGAATGAGTTAGTTGCAGGGCTGGCTAGTGAATTTTAGAATCTTATAATCATAGAATGGNTTCATCCATACCATCTTCCTGGTATTCCTATTTATAGGAAGCCTCATACACTCTGTCTTCCTGATCAGGTGGCCTGTAGCAGACCCCCACTATGGTGTCTTTCCCTTGCTTTCCCTTTAATTCTCACCTATAAGCTCTCTATCACCCCTTCATTTATCCCTGCATGGAACTCTGTGGACTCCAGTTGATCCTTGATGTAGAGAGCAGCACCCCCTCCCCTTCTTCACTGCCTGTCTTTCCTGAAGACCTTTTATCTGTCTGATCCTATGCTCCAGTCATTAGAGCTATTCCACCATGGCTCAGTGATGCCAATGACATCATAGCCCTCCTTATGTTCTGATACAAGCATCCTGGCCTGGATCAGNGTAGCCCCTCTTGCTTGTTCCCCATGCACCATAGGTTAATACATAGGCATTTAAGCTTCACTGAAGCTGCTTTACCAGTTCAAGTTCTCTTATCCTGCACTTCAGGAGCCTTCTGCCCAGCATGCAGCCCACCTTCAGGCCCAGGGTGTTTATTAGTACCATTGGCTTCGATATGGGATCCCTTCCCTCATCAACCTTAATTTAAAGCACTCCTCACTGGATTGAAAAGCTGGTTTTCAAATATGTTCTTCCCCTTCTCTGAAAGATCACCACCAGCCCCTAGAAGATCAGATTTCACAATGTCCCATGGCTTAGACGGCCAAGGCCCTGTCCACTGCACCACTCCCTTATGACCACCTGATACTTCTCTTTGGTTTATCCTTCTACTTGAATTTAAGAGAACTGCTCCTATTGTGTTATCATCACCATTTCTCTGAAACAGTATCTGGAAAGCCATAACTGAAATAATGGCTTGGCTTTATTTTTATTTTTTCCTGTCTCTCTTAGTGAGTTCTTCAGCCCACTAGGATCTGGTTGTATGGATGATCTTCAAAGGAAGTCACTAATTGCATTGACTGACTAAACAGATGCAATGTGCAAAATGCTTGTGTTAGAGCCTAGTTATGCTGCACAAATGAATTTAAAGGATGTGCTAAAGTTTACCCTGGAGAGCAGTGAAATCTCTGTGGATTGTGGACTGACAGGCAGACACTAATTGACAACAAGATCAGTGTGTGGGAGACTAAACACTGCATGGAGCATACCTACTCTGGCAAAAATAAGGCTGTGGGATAGAAGCTATGATGTCTGCCTTCATGGCAGACCTTTCAGATCAGAGATTTATGAGAAACTTACAAAGTTGTGCCCTTTTAAAATGTGATTTTCAAAGTGAATCTGTCACCAGCTGTCACAAATGCATTGAAGGCTGTGACAAAGTACCTTTTGCTGGATTTAATTTTTTCATGCAAGGGAGAAATAAAAAACTAGTTTCTAAATCTGTCATCTGTTTGTCACCAGTCTCTAACAGGAGGCTTTCCTGGTAGGAGGAAGCAGATCTTTTCTGAAGATCTCCTTCATGTCTTCATCTCTCTGACATCCTCTGCAAAGGACGGCTTTTGGGTTGTATACAAGGAAAGCAAAGGACTGTGATAACAAAATTATTTTGTCCACGTATTTTGAAATGGGTTTAAGCAACATTTTGTTTTCAGGTTGAATTCTCAAACTAGTCTCCTGCTGGCAGATTTTCTCGTTATTGAAAGTTGTTCTGCCTCTAGAGGATCAATGTATGTGATACATACCCATGGGAAATGCCAACATGCTTCATCAGAAGGGGCTCCTCAAGCAGAGATGTACCAACTCTGTCCTGAGCTACATAATGCAGCCATCAGCCAATTGCTTAGAAGTACATTCTGTTTTCTGCTTGTTGCTTCCCTATTCTCAGAAAACAGCAACCTGCTGTTCTAAACATCCTTCTGTGGGGACAAGTTTTGCCATTTCTGTTGTCAATACAGTTCTTTTAACTAGGAGAAAAATTACTTGTATCATGATTAAGGACCTTTAATTTCCATGCACATCTTGCTGAATCTAGTCCTCTAATTCAACAAATGCTCTCCAGAATATTCTCTTCCAGGGAGAAACAAAGCAACATCACAGCCCCAAGTAAATCCATCTTGAGGGATATTGCTTTATGAAGACATAATTTTAAAATTAGTTCCTTGCAGAATTTCTGCTTATTTTTGCCTGGTTCCACTCACTGAGTCAGGCCAGCAGCTGACTAGCAGGTATATCTGTTAGAGACCAAATGTTTTATGTTTCTTTGGAGAGGCAGTGAAATATGGCATACACATTTATTCATGCTGCACTCCTCAGATTGGCTTGTTCTGCTCTCTAATCAGGTAGCTTTGAGTGATTTCAGCCAGTGATGATTTGTTCAACCAACTGTATCAAAACAAGAAAAGTGTTCTCCAAATACATAACCTGAACAGAAAGTACAAAGCTTATTTACTTTTGGGTCACATAGATTTCAATTTGGTCCCTAGATCTTGAGGGCTGCAGGGAGTTCAAGAAAGCATTTGCAACATTGGTTTCATAAATCCTGGAGAACATTATTCTCCCACTAAAAATTCCTGGTGAAAGTTGTTTATTTTGTCGTTTTCCATTTGCCATTAATTTTCAGATTTTAAAAGAAACAAGTCAGGAACATAAACATCAGTAGGCAACTCAACTGACCTAACCTATAACATAGGTGTAGAAAACAATGAAAATAAACAGCAAACCTCTCACAATTCACACAGAGATTGAATGCTGGCTTGCCCATGCTAAAATAATGTGTTAAAAGCAAACTGAGAAAGAAATTTAAGATTAAAAGCTTGTAAAATAATATTGCACTAACTCCGGGAAGAATATTATTCATAAGGTTTCTGAATAGGTTTGTTTGATGATCCATGAGTGTGGATAGGGTTAATTAATTTGTGATAATTAATTTGTTCTTAAAACATGAATAGTGCTCTGGGTGCCTAACAAACAATTCAGGTGGCTACAAAGCTGGGGTACCTGCTGTGCAGGAGGCTTATGCTCTGATTATGTAACAGTAATCTGTTCCAGGATCATAGTGCCAAAGAAGAGCAATCTTTGTCATGGTCCATTGTCACCTTTCTGTTTAGTGTCTCAGAACTGGTGAGAAGCTAACCTCCCTTTGCCACATAATTATAGCAGAAAAAAAAATATATAAAATTCTCTCTGCATTTTTCATGTCATTGGTTTGGGAATCATAGAATCTAGAATCATAGAATCATAGAATGGTAAGGTTGGAAGAGAAGGGAAGGGAAGTTCCAACACCTGGCCATAGGCAGGGACACCTCCCCCTAGTACAGGTCACTCAAGGCCTCATCCAACCTGGCCTTGAATGCCTCCAGGGAGGGAGCAGCCACAACCTCCCTGGGCAACCTGTGCCAGTGTCTCACCACCCTCACTGCAAACAACTTCCTCCTAACGTCCAGTCTAAATCTCCCTTCTGTCAGTTTAAATCCGTTGTCTCTTGTCCTGTCTTTGCAAGACCTTGTAAATAGTCCCTCCCCAGNTGCACTGATTCCTCTGTCCATATGATTTAGAGGATTGCAAGTCATCCTCTGAGTAATGCTATATGTATGGAGGATGGAGAAGGAAGAGCAAACAGGAACATGGTGTTCTTGGTGCTGTATGTACAAAATGTGGCAGATAAATCTGTGCTGAATGTGACAATATGAGTGAGCTGAAAATGATGTTGTGTCATCCTCATAAGGTTGGGGATCTGGAGAGTTTTCTGTGAGCTAAACATTGACAAAGCCTGCATCTGAGAAATCAATCAAACAGATAAACAAAAAAAAAAAGCCATGTGTATGTATGGCCTTGCATTTTGGATCATTGAAAGTTTAAATGCCAACTGGATGTTGTTGCGTTGCCACTGATTTCAGAGTATATATCTACCAGTGGCCTCAGCAAGCATCTTACCTTGATTTTCTGAATTTCATAGAATCAGTATATGAAATAATTTAATTGGATCACTAGCCCCCACGTTCCTAGAAGACAGTTCAGACTGACCAGCTACCTGCATGCCTCTTCACCTCCCTCTCTGGAACATTGCATCATGAACCACTCCTGCTTTGTTCACTCAGCATCCTTATCATCAGGTGGTGTGAATATAGGCCATTACCAGGAACCGAAGGCCAGGTTTGGAGCCCCTTGTACCCTTCATGTTACTGATCTAAGACAGCAGCTCTTGGGTTCATGACTGTGATGGTTTGGGAGTTACCTGTCCCCCTACTCTATGAAAATCACCCAGACTTAGCCAGCTGGAAGTTAAGGAATGAAGCTATATTTACAGCACAACTTACAAGCAGATATATACACAATATACAGGAATATTTACAGAAATATACAAGGTAAAGGTAATACAGAAACACAATTCCCCTCCCACAAATCAGAGTCCCCAGGAAGGGCTCCCAACCACCCTTCCACCTTCTTTCCACCCCTCTAACTCATCCCAGGGTCTGCCTTACATGCAAGGTGAGTTCAGAGGATGGGCAAGGGGTGTTAGAAGCAGAGTGATTAATTGGGTTACACAGCAGAAGGCCAGAAGACACAGCAGCTCCCAGAGAGAGAGAGACTCTCTGTGTTATCTGTTTGTGTCCTTGTTTTTATATCTCAGCAAGCCTATGAGTGAAGTAGACATCACCAGAGTTTTCTTTTCACAGCCTAGAATCTAATTTTTTTTTTCATTAAAACATTCCAATCAGCCTCAAACCAGCACAATGACTGTCCCTGTTGCAGTATCCTGTCTGCCGTGTTTCTCCCCTAATGGTGGCTGGAATTGTGTTATGGATCTTCCACTGCTGCCCACTGAGTGACAACAGAGACAGTGCAATTGCTCTTCCATCAGAGCTTACACATTCAACAGGCTACCCTCTACAAGGAAGCTTGTATCTGCTCTGAAGCACAGTATGTGTTCTTCAGGATCCTGATCCCCCTTTCCACCAAGCTTCTGCTAGTCAATGCAGATTTCTCAAGCATGTGGCCCCTATATAGCTGTGTATTAAAAATGCTAGAGGATGAATGTGCCATCTGGGTAGATTAATTAAGAAGGATACTGTTTATTGATTTGGAAAGCACTAGTGAAGCACAGGGGAAAGTTTATTCCTGACATTCTGAGTTATGGTGTGTACGTGGGACACACGTTTAGAAATTCATCACTCAGTGTTTCAGGCCAAGCCAAAAGAAGTTCACTTTAGTAACACTGTCTGTGCATTACAGATCTAGATCATCTCACATGACTCTTCTCTTTTTGTCAGGTGCTGAACCTGGTAGTAAAAACCTGTACTTGTCCATGAGTTTTAAAAAAAACTTATTTGGAGAGGCACACCTGAAGCCTGTGTTGGTATTGCAGCACCCTGGTTTGCCAGTCAAAGTCTTTGTGAAGACATTGGGGTCCTCTTTGTGGACCTTAACAGAACAGCCTGGCTCATCCAAAGAATGAGTTCCTGAAACAACATGTTCACACATCTCCCAGAAGTAAGATGCTTTCCAGTATCTGTATTTACATGTCTGTACACATTTGGGTTTCATATTCTCCCTTAAACCCATCACCTCTTCCCCACAGTAAATAAAAATTCTTCTCTTCCCTGTATTTCATTCTCCTTGGTTTCCTTGGGCAATTTCTATGCAGATTAAACTTTCAAAATATCTTGCATCATATTAAAAATATAAATTTGAGCCTGAGAAACCACGTTAACATGGATCCTGAACTTTACCCCACCCTTTCAAGTCAGCACAGTAAAATAGCTCAGTGTTGGGTCTATATGCAGTGTAAATGCATTTCAGTTAGCTAATATAAAGCTGGCTTGTTTTCAAGGGTTCTCATCTTGAGTCATTAACTCAGTTTCTACTGCATAAGCTGTCAAGCAACTGCTCAAGTAGAAAAAGATCTACAATAGGTTAGTAGAGCTGAACATTATTTATTGTTAGTGGGAAGCTGCAAATCAATTCACTTTGTTCTTGGCTAAAACACTCCAATGGCAATGTGTATACTCTCATCTTGAAGTGCTCTCAGTATTGCACAGGGACCCTTCTGTGGACTGATTGTCCACTCTGCTTATCTTCAGTAGAACTTACTGTCTGCCACTTTTTTTGTTGTCCTTCTTGGCTGAAGAAGCTCAGTTGCAGGAGAAAAGCTTGAAAACTCTTAGCTTTTATTGTTACAGACAGCTTGGCTTCAAGGGCACCTGACCTGCTCACAGACTTCTGAAGTATTGCATGCTCCTCAGTCCTTTCCAAAATGTCCCGGCTCTGACAGAGCTGACATCTAAATACTGGAAAACACATTAAAATAATATACTTGCTTGCTTGCTACTATTCAGACACAGGAAATATCCTGTCACAGTTCTGACCACTTCTAGGCAATTTCCTCAATCACAGCACAGTCCACTTACAAGGCAGGCTAAGGAATGGGATTCAGTAGGCACAGGAAATGTAATTCTATCAAAGGACAAGAGACACTTCTCTATCTTCCAGGACAAGCCACAAAACAGAAGCTGCTTGTTTTCTCCTGTAGGATGCAGTGGCAAGGCAGGAAGTCCATCACCTAGGCTTCTATGATGTCCCTTTTTGATTACAGACATTAGTGAAAGTAGAGTGAAGTCTGACAGTCACATTGTTCCTTTAGTTCTCCAGTACTTTGATAAGGATTTTCCAATCAATGCCTTTCATTATCTGCCACCAACGTTAATTGAAGATGTATTCACATCAAACATTTCTATCTTATCTGAATAAGGTGTGTGGAAAGAGTTCCACGACAATAGAAATAGCAATATGCAGAGACTGTAATTATATTCACACTTCATGCACTGCTAGAATTACCTGCAAGTTAAAACTATCAAATGTTGAACTTGTGTCTCTGGGTTAGTGATGAAGAAACATTTAATATTAGATGGGAAATTCCCAGACTCTCTGAGATGGGTTTTATATTATTTCACACTCTTTATGAAACAGTATAATCTTAAACCTTTCCTGGTTTGCCTGTCAGGCAATTGAGGGAACTGTAGCTTTTATCAGGGCAGTTGGACTAGATGACCTTTAAAGGTCTCTTCCAATCCAATGCATCCTATGATTCTAGCACTATACTTAAAGGTAGCACTGAAATCAGAGGTTGGCAATAGACATCAGATTAAACTAAATGGAACAGAACCAAACACACTAGTGATTCCTGCAGTTCCATGGGATCTTTCAAGTGGCAGCATCTCCTGATTGCTAATTACAAATTATGGGCATAAGAAACTGTAATTGAAACTCAAGTTGCTCCTAGTGAAGTAGGGCTGCATTGATTATCTGAGAACTGATGGCCTCTTCCTGCTGGGCATGTACAACACAACAAGAAGCAATACAAACTGCAGTGAAGTAAGTTATAAATTAAGAATTCATTTCTTTACTTTCATTTCTGTAAAAAGCTTCCTCTACAGCCAAAGGACATCTTTTTGACAGATGACAGTATAACACTCCTGGAGAAAGATGCCCTAGTTTTGGTTGCTGTTGAAGTCAATACTCATTGTTACAGTTGTGCTTTTTCACACGCTGTTTTTTTAGCCTAAAGGGATGAGGTCATTAATGTATGGGTAACTGCCTTGAGATATTCAATTCCCTTCCTTTTTTCCTAAGGGTGCTAAAAATCTGAAAGATCATGCAATGTGTCCATATTTTTATTGTGGAAAAAGATAAACCACCAACCAAGATGTGCTGACAGCCAAAGGGCACTCAAACACTTTTTACTTCTGGCAATAGTTGACTTGAATTAGACTTGAATCAGTGAAATGCCTTGAATATTTCTCTGCATCTCTTGGACAGCTGTTCCATATTTATTTCTAATCTCTTCCAAACAAACATTACCAAGCAGTAAAATGCACATGTTTATGTGTTGCAGAGTCTGTATTAAATTCATTTGGAATTTTGAAATCAAAGAAAATTGGTGAATTGGTTGTGGCAATTAACAAGGCAGGAATTATAAAATAGATGTTTTATTTCCAAAAAGCCTTACCCAAAAACTCTATACAAACTAGTTGCATTTGGGTTCTAATTCAGTCGGGAAAATCTTTACAAGGATGCTTACGGGCAATTAATTCATTTAGGAGAATCAGAAAATTGGAAAGGTTTAGCCACAAAATGGCTTTCCCCTACTTACAAATAAAAGGCAGCCCAAAGCCCTAGGGAATGTCTGTGCTACTCATGGCAGTGGAGTAGGAATTTCAAGATAGTCCCTGGCTCCTTCGCGGCAGTGTTGGAACTGCTTGGCATCTTGATAGCCATTGAGAGGCTTCTAGATCTTCCCAGGCTCTAGCAGGGTGCTGAGAAAGAGGCAGATGATCTCTGACCTGATTCTGGTTCCTCTTGGCACAGAGGTTTGCAGAGGTGCAGGCAGGATCTCTTGTAGATGTGCAGAGAGCACGATGTTGATGGCACTTCTCACCATGTTGTGAGGCACTTAATGCCTTTTCCTGGTAAACTTGAGGCACTCAAGTTTCCAGGTAGTTCTAGTCCAAAACATCAGGGCTAAGCTGATCTGAAGCACAAGGCAGAGCAGAACACATTGTCCAAGCTAAGAGCAGTGAGGCAGAGCAGAACATGCTGAGGCAAAGCAGTGAGGCAGAGGCAGCTCCGTGAGGCAGAGGCAGCACAACTGCTTACAACTTAGCTCCATTTATATTATTTGCCCAAGTGTGATGGCTCCTTTGGCCAGAGAGATTCACCAATCAGAATGGCATTTGCAAAACTGACTATGTTAGGTGAAACCAGGGCTTGCTTACCCTTATTTGGGCAAGACACTAACAAGTCCCTAAACACCTGTAGGTACCTGTTTATCACTTTGGGAGGGGACACAATGGCCCAAGCCTTTGTTTTCCTCCTGCCCTCACTTCCCCCATCAGCAGAAGGGTAAGGCAAGCCAGGACATCTAATAGGCCTATTGGCCTTCCACAACAAATGGACATAGAATTTTGATAGGTAGATAAATAAGAAAGAGAGACAGATCTATTTTTAGAAATCAGCTCCCTAGTCTCTTATCTATAAAGTTAAATGTTTGAATTAATTTCTAAGGTATAAGGATCAAGATAAGAAATATAATTCTGCTCCTTCGATAACCAGGATTGCTTCCAAATCCATACTCCCTCGTACAAGACTAGCAAGAGCATGTAGTATAAAGCCAAGAGGTCATTCCTTGGAGAACTTGCCCTAAAGCCAGCTGAGCAAAAGAGAAAAGATAAAGGAGTTCCCTTGCACAGCTGATCTGTAACTCACTTCCACATAGCCTTGCTGTAAGGGTGCTTATGGCGGTGTCACACAGTTATCTGAAAAGAAAGTAAAGCAATGATACACTTACTTGCCTTTTTCCACAGCACTTTCTCTTCAAAAGAAAGTATATTTTACCTCAGTTTTTCATCTTTTTCTCCTTCAAAGCTGACATGAAGGAAAGCAGGACTCTTCAAGGAGATGCTTAACATGTCAGGAAAAGTTATATCTGTATACTTTAGTCTGTATTAAAAATTTAACAGAATTTTTACACTATTTCTATGAGGAAATTGAGTATCATTGCCATTGTACAAATAGTATTAGTCATGCCTAACTTTTAAATGAACTTCCCATTCTGTTCTGGAATTACAGGATGAAGCACTCAGGAAACTACAAGCCAGTAAGCTTCACCTCCACCCCTTCAAAAGTGATGGAGCAGCTAATTCTGGAAACCATTTCCAGTCACTTGAAGAACAAGAAAAACATCAGAAGTAGTCAGTGCAAATTCAAGGGGAGGTCATGTTTGACTAACTTGATTATCCTGAGCTCAGTAAGACTTTCAACACTGTTTCTTGTAAGATCCTCATAAAGAAGCTGACCAGATGAATAGACAGTGAGGTAGGTTGAGAAGTGATGGGATGACCAGACTTGAAGGTTGCTAGCCAGCAGCATGAAGTCTAGTTGGAGACCTGTAGCTAGCAATGTATCCCATGCCTCAATTCTGGGTCTGATCCTGTCTAACATTTTCATTAATGATCTGGATGATGGAGCAAAGTGTAGCTTCGGAAATTTGCTAATGATAAAGAAATTGGGAGGGGTTGCTGACACACCAAGGAGTTGTCCTGCTATCCAGAGTGACCTCATTAGACTGGAGAAATGGACTGACAGGAACTTCATGAAGTTCAACAAAGGGTAATAAGAAAGTCCTGCAGCTAGGAAGTTCTGAGAGCTGACCATCTGAAAAGCAGGTTGGCAGAAAAGGACCCAGGGATCCTGGAAAGCTAAAAGAGTTTTGGGCTACATTAGGAGGAGTGTTACAGCCAGGTCAGGGAAGTGATTGTTTCCTTCTACACAACTGTGGTGAGACCACACCTGTGTCCAGTGCTGAGCTCTCCAGTACATGACAGAAAGAGACTTACTAGAGGGAGTCAAGTGAAGGACCAGAAAGATGGTTAAGGGATGATATTTCTCTCATATGAGGACAAGGCTGAGAAAGCTGAGACTGTTCAATATAGAGAATAGAAAGTTCAGCAGGATCTTACCTATATATATATGTAAATATCTGAAGGGAAGGTCCAAAGAAGTCAGATTCAGGCTCTTTTCAGTGGTAATCAGTGACAGGACAAGAGACAATGGGCACAAACTGGAGTGCAACATGATCATGAAACATTTTCTTACTCTCAGGGTGACCAACCACTGGTAGAGGTGAACCAGAGAGGTTGTGGGATATCCATCCTAGGAGATATTCAGAAACAGCTTGGCCATATTTTTAGACAGATGGTTCTAGGTGGCTCTGTTTCAGTAGGGTTGGTTGGATAACAGGACTTACAGAGTTGCCTTCCAACCTAAAGCACTCTGTGGTTCTAGTCCAGACTCAAACATGAGATGAAAGAGATGTATCCAAGATGAAGGTATTCAGTGCCGCTACTTCAGCTGTTTACGTGTAAATATGCACATTATACATATATAAAATATATAAAATATATATAATATATATTATTATATTGAATATATATAATATATATTGTAGACATAGAATTGTATCCTTGTCTGGAAAATAGTTGGAAGTAAATAGGCATGGTAGAACCTCCTGGATATGTTATTTTGTACTGTTTGCTATTTGCATGTTTGTAAAGAAAATTTGCTTTCCTGTTGTACTACAGAAGTGCTGCAGGAAAAGAAAAAAAATCTTGAAGCTCAGTTTAAATAAGTGGGTGATGTCCCCTACCATAAAAATCAGCATGACACTCTCGTGCCTTTTCCCTACACCAAATGTTTTGTCAAAATTAATGGTAACCTGAAGTGCCAATGTTTCTCCTACAAGGATGAAATAGGCTGTAATTGTCTACCAACATAGCTCAGAAATCCTAGCAAAGGGTTACATTAAAATGTTTAATATAAATATATATATATTTATAATTCTTTTCTGCCTGAAGATATTCCCACCAAACATTTGCTCTGTATGCAGAATGTAGTATTCTGAAAACAACACTTCTCATTGTGAAGTAGCTTCACTGAAGATCTAAAGCAGGATGAGCCTCCCTTCAGTTGTTTATTCAGTCTAGTCATTTAAATAGAGATTTCCACACTACTGCAGTCAGCCAGACTTATCAGACAAAAACCTCTTAATAATGTTCATTCTATTGCAACTTGTTATCAATTCCTCTTCTGAGCTCATCCTCCGGGAGCTCTGTTGGCTGTTTTGATCACCATTTATGATAGAATCATAGAATCTTAGAATCATAGAATGGTAAGATTGGAAGTGACCTCAAAGATCATCTAGTTCCAACCCCCTGCCACAGGCAGGGACACCTCCCACTAGAACAGGTCACTCAAGGCCTGGTCCAACCCGGCCTTAAACACCTCAAGGGAGGGAGCAGCCACAACCTCCCTGGGCAACCTGTGCCAGTGTCTCACCACCCTCACTGCAAACAACTTCCTTCTAACACCCAGTTTCAATCTCCCCTCTGCCAGTTTAAACCCATTGCCCCTTGTCCTGTCATTGCAAGACCTTGTAAATAGTCCCTCCCCAGCCTTCCTGTAGGCCTCCTTCAGATACTGGAAGGCTACTATAAGGTCTCCTCAAAGCCTTCTCTTCTCCAGGCTGCAGAGCCCCAACTCTCTCAGCCTGTCCTCATAGCAGAGCTGCTCCTGTCCTCTGAGCATCTTCGTGGCCTCCTCTGGACCCACTCCAACACTTCCATGTCCTCCCTGTGCTGGGGGCTCCAGAACTGCACACAGTACTCCAGATGGGGTCTGAGGAGAACAGAGCAAAGGGGCAGAATCCCCTCCCTTGCCCTGCTGCCCACACTGCTCTTGATGCAGCCCAGGACTCGGTTGCTGTCTGGGCTGCATGCGCACACTGCAGGCTCATGTTGAGCTTTTCATCAACCCAGATAGCAACTTAAGTAATTATTTATCATATGGAGTCCAACATCCCACCTTCTTTTTCACATTTAAACTCATTCCTCCAAAATTTTCACTGGAGTGAAATTAACAATGCTCGGTTATGTTTTAGAGACCATTTATTCTTATAGCTCTTCACCAAAGTTCTTTTTTTTCTCCTCACAGATATTGACATTTCTTTAATTTTTTTTTTTCTTTCTGTTAAGGAACATTTTTCAGATTTTTCTTTGAAATCACAGGGCCTTAAAGTTAGTCTTTTTTTTAAAAAAAGGACACAAACCTGAGACTGTCAGAAAACAAAACAACTCTGAGGGATCTGACTTCAAGAAAATGCCAAATATCATGAAGCTGATGATTAAAAATGCAGGAGTTGGCAGCATGACAATGGCAGGTGATGAATATGTATGCTAAGGTTTTCCAGACATAGTAATTTACAGGTTGAGGTGCCTGAATGCTGCATACAAGAAATTTAGAAATGAGGGTAACTTTGGCTTTATGTTCTATACTGAATATCCTGCTGTACCTCGGAAAACACATGGGAGTCACAATCAGAAAGTTACAGAAGATAAATGACAGAGCAGACTCATTTAAGCACCACATCACCTGTAGGAGTTATGCAGAATATGAGCCCATGTATAAAGAATTTACTTTTTCTGACCAAAAAGAAGGCATTTTAGATGCCATTGTGCATGACTATGATTTACCTCAGCATTCTCACATTCAGAGCAGACTCATAGTGACACCGAGGTGGGACCTGTATTTGGCTCTCTGCACTTCAAAACATGACAACCATGTTGCATGCATGTGCTACGTGTGCAAAACCCACAGCCCAGACAGCTCGGACCAGAAGCAATTTTCCTGTCACTACCAGACATCTGTCTTGTGGTTTCACACTCTGCATTGCTGCTGCTTTTAGGTAGGCTAGAGGCAGGGTTATACTGCAGGTATCTTTCATCATGAGAAAACAAGAAGGGTCAGGGCAGTGATCCAGATGGACCAGTATCCTGCCATAGGTAGGAGTAGAAGAAAAGGCACTTTGGGGAAAGCATGCAAGCCTGCTTAGATCCTTTCTGCTCACACTTCAGCAACATGAACTGCTGCACTGTGGATGATTAGAGCTGTTTGCCTCCCTATTTGCTTTTCCTCTGTGTACAGAGCCATGGCCAATGGATTTTTCAGACCTGCTTCTGATACCTTCCTGCCTGCCCTCCACTGGCAGCAAATCCATTACTCGGTCTGCAAAGAAGTGCTTATTTTTCAATCTGCTGCTTTCACTGTATCCCCTTTGTTGTAGTGGGTGGTAAATAACAGATCTGCAGTCACTACTGCCTCTCTGAAGAAACGTGAATCTGGTATGTTGGTATAAAATGCACGTTTAGCATGTCTCTGACTTTGGAAACAGCAGAAATTGAGGAAACAGGAAAAGAGATATTTGGGGGGAAATCTAGATTAATTAATGTAAAGCAGGCACAGTTTAAATTCAAGCAGAGAGGGAGTCGTGAGAGTTATGAGAGACAGCAGGAAATACATAGAGAACTATGGAGGTTCCACAGAGTGCTACGCAGATATTGTGTTGATGGCCAGGCAGGACACAGGTGAACATCATTTCAACTAAAGACAATTTTCCATGAGTACTCTGCCATCTGCTTTACACTGATTGCTTCTAGGTTCTGATATCAACAGGCACACTGAAATATGCATCAGAGAGAGATTAAGGTACCTCAGAGACATACTGCACCCTGAATAAAGTGGCCCTTGAGCACAAACTAGGAAAGGAACAAACAAGTTAATGGTCCTTTTCTATTAGGGTTTGCCTTAGACTAGACCCTGCTGCAGCTGACATTGTGTATACTCAACCACATGACAATAATGGTGATCCTGAATTAGGAGGATGGTTTTAATTTCAAATTCTTAAAATTCTAGGGTCCAACTAATTTTGTAAAGATTGATGGCGAATGAGTTTTGTCTGTCAGCTGCCAAATGAACGGCCTCCCAGATCTTGTTCTTTTGAAATCACATTAATACAATGACCAGAAAAAAACTGAACAAACCCCAAACCCTACAGAGTCATTTTTAGTCAAAGAAAGACACAGAGAAGATTCAAACAGCTTGGCATGTTTGATTGAATAAATGAAATATGCAGATGAAAGAAGATTCAGAAGCTTTTGATCCCTTTCGTATGTTTTTGCTTGAGGGGTTGAGAACTGGGACAGAAGATCATTTTAATGTACTTCTTTCTCTGCTTTAAGCAGAAATTAGTGTCTATAGTAGGGACAGCCAAAAGATAATGCCCTCTGATCTTTAGCTTCAGTACAGAGGCACACAGAATATATAAGCATGCCAGAGAAATGCATGTTAGGTTTTCATGAGCTCTTCCATGTGAAACTGAGCACAAAACATCACCTGCAAGGCTAGGCAGATGCTGTGGGGAAACAAGAAACACAAAAGTGTTGTGTATAGCCATAAGATAGTCTGCTAGGTGTGAATGAAAGGGAGCTTCTTCACAGGAGATGAATGAACAAAGTCTCCTGTGTCCAAGGCAGAAAAAGGGAAATTCAAGTTCTCTGGAAGGGTCATGTGAAACTTCTGAGGTCAAGCATGCTTTTGGCTAGTAACTTGATAATATGTCCGTAATATATGCATTGCATTTTGTTCAGCAAGTAAAATAAATTACGGGTCAATGTTATGTTATGTTTGTAAAAATGTTCCTATCCCTAATAACTGAATATTATTATTTGGCTAACATACTGCAGGTGTTGTAAAAGGAAGTGGGTTGCATGATAAAAAGGGTAACTGGGCTTATGAAGTTTGTCAGTTCAAGCAGTCTTGAAAAAGGATGAATAGCAAAATTTGCCCTTGCTTATCTACTTTCATGAGGAAGCATCTCTCAATAGCTTTGAGAATGGAAGGAGCACTCAAGTGCTGTCTGTATTGAACTGGGTGAGGGAGGCTCTTGGGGAAGATGACTTGAGCAGATGATATTTTATGTTTATAAGAATAACCTGCTTTAATATAGAGAAAAGTCTGCTTCTGTGATCATGATTCTTTTAAAGCAGATCTGTAATGTGCAAATCCATTCCCAGCCCCAGGGCTTTTCCAAACTCTGTGGGATATTGCAGAATATCCTAAACAAACATTCATTGAATATAGCTGTATTTTTAATGGAAAGCAGCAGTCTTGTTTCCTTCTTCTCTTTTGTGAAGCAGTGGCATCAATTTGGCCTTACTTAGATTTTCATATCAACTAACAACAGCTTGGCCAAAACCATTAGGACAGTAACTCGTTTTGATGTTAGTGTTATTATCATTTAACCTGCCCAAAGTGATCTGCACAATCTTGAAAGATTCATGTGTTAGGTTCTTCAGGCTGTTTCAGTGAAAATTAGAAACCACAGCCCATGAGTCTTTCTCTTTTTTTTTTAACAATACTTTAGCCAGCGCATGCTAATGAACCCTTCTCATTTATTTACTTGAAACCTCTTATCAAGGCAGGGTGGGGGCTGGGGAAGTGACAGAGACAAAGCATCATGCTTTCAGGCTAACTTGGAGATTTCACAACTGCAGCAGCAGCTGCTCCTGCTCTTTGCATTAAATTGCATGCAGCCCATCTAACAGGAACATCATTCTGTACCAAGCTAGAAAAACCAAACAAGCCCCAGCCTAGGAATCTTGCCTCTGGGCTAATTATAACTTTTTCTCAGAAGACCACTAAAATTCCAGGGATTTTTCATGTGCACCTCTTCTGAACATCCACACTCCCAGGCTGGAACATTTTAAAAAGCCACTTCCCTGGTGCTAATGGCATCCACCTCACGAAATCCTGACTGGCCCCCAGATGATGTGGCAGGTGGACATGCTGGATATCCACTCTACTAAGTGTCGTGGTAGGCCTAAGCAGGCCAAAATAGGCTCATACATGTCAGGACATGCCCAGAGATGTTTTTCTGCTCTCCCTCCTTCTGTTTCGGGGAGAAGCAACTGCAGGAAAGAAGACAAAGAACCTGGAGCCACTGAGTCTAAGGACTGTGGCCTGCCCAGACTTGTTTTGAACTCTGTGGTAAACAAGGTATATGCACTCAGCTTGCGTATGCCTTGTGCAAGACCTGCATTCTACCCTAAAAAGGGTAAAGCAGGCCTATGGCTTCACCTAATATGGTCAGGCTTGGCTAACTGCCATTCTGATTGGCTATTCTGTGTCCAAAGGCCCTCTAGTCTCGGGCTGTATTGATAAAAGGAGATGAGCAGGGAGCACAAGGTGTGCTCTGCCCTCGTATCTGGTTTCTGCCATTGTATCCATGCTTGCTTACTACCTCATTGCATCCTGAGCTGTGTGGAACTCCAGTGACCAGCATCAGCCTCTAAATGCCTCCACACAATCGGCCTGCACAGCCAGCGTGACACCGTGCTGAGACTGCACAAGGCAAGACATCCTGCCTGCACCTGAAAGCCTCCTGCCAAGACAGGAAGTGCTGGAGATACACAGATCATCCAGAGATCATGACCAGGTCAGAGACTGTCTGCCTCCTTTCCCCAGCACCCAGAAGCCTGGGAAACTCCAAAGCCTCTAATGGCTTTGAGACCACCGACAGCAACCCCTCCACATGCTTTGAGTAGTCTGATACAATTTTGTGAGTAAATCCTTCAAGCCTCTTGTAATCACTAATTGCCTTCTGCCGTTAAGTGGAAAGGAGCTTCCTGCTTCCATCTAGTGGATAAGCAGGATAACTAACTGCTAAAACCTTCTCTTCCAGTATAATGTTTGCCTTTGCTGGTTTCCTCTTACAGTGTTCCAGTTTTGCCTGTTCCCTGTGTATATGAATTTCCAAACCCTGTGTTTCAAACCTTGTAAATAAATTTTCTGGTGAGATTTATTGTTAATAAACAATTTTCATAGTTATTAACAGTCTCTGCCTGGATATAAAAATTAATATCGATTATTGATTTTGCATCATTTCATAACACTAAGCACAGGAGGATCTACCTAACTGGTCTTTGTGGCATGCCTGCTGGCACAGCACATACAGCTTACGCAGGTCACCTACACACTCCAGCTGCTTCCTAAAAATGATGCTGCACCCTGCTGCCAATGCTGCTGCCTCTGGCCACTGGGTTTGCTGCTCCTGTCCAAGCCAAACCAGACTTTGTAACATGAGGAGGTGACTGGGGATAAAAGTTGTAGGTAAGTCCATCAGAACTTTAAGAAACACGGGAGACAGGAACAAAAAAAGAATGAAACCGAATAGCGCATTAAACAGAAAAGAGTAATGAGGCACATTGTTTTGTGCCCCCTCCCCCAACCATGTTCATCATTTCAGATCTTGCATTTTCTGAAATGGTTGACTGGATTGTATTTTTCCTCCATTTTGTAGCATTTTGGTTTGCTGTTCACCCATTAAAAAAAACAAAACAAAAAAACCACATCAAATCATATGGGAAACCTGTATGAGAAGTTACAACATTTTGAAATGGGAGCAAATATTCCCATATTGCTAACTGGATAGCTACACTCGCCTGCTGACACAGACATCAAAGCAATAAATAAAAGCAGGCCAGTGAGAATTATAGGTAGGATAATAGGTTTTTCACAGTGCATTACTAAAAAAGAAGAATAAATTGGCTGCTACACAGAACATGAATTCTTTAGCTATAGCCCTAGCAGTGTTCAAAGTTGAAATTGATTTGTCCCAGAAGCATACTTGCAAAAGTCACTTTACAGGATAGGTTTTTTTCTTATTTACTTATTAAATGATACACATCATAGCACTCATTTTTTCATCTATTTCTCTCTATTTCTTCTTTGCACTGCATGTGTCACTTTATTATGTTGACTTCTGCACTGCTCTCTGTTCTTTTCATCCAACCAAGGGCTGTTACAAGAATTCCAGTAGTGTAGTGCCTGCCTAGCAGCCCTCTTCTGGCTCCCATTGGGTCCTGGTAGTGGGAATCCCTTGGAAATGTTCTAAACTGTGACTAGAGTTTGGTCTGAACAAGGGCCAGAGGGCTGGAGAATCTCCCCTATGGGAGGTTCAGCCTGAAGAAAAGAAGGCTCTGGGGAGACCTTCCAGTGCTTGAAGGAGGCCTACAAAAAAAGCTGGGAAGGAACTTTTTACAAGGACTTGTAGTGATGGGTTGAGAGGGAATGGATTTAAACTTAAGGAGGGTAGATTTAGATGCTCAAAATAAATTCTTTACAGTAAAGGTGGTCAGACACTGGAATAGACAGACCAGGGAGGTTATGAATGCCCCTCCCTGGAGGTGTTCAAGGCCAGATTGGCTGAGGCCTTGAGCAACCTGATCTGGTGGAAAATGTCCCTGTCTATGGCAAGAGTGTTGGAACTAGATGATCTTTGTGGTCCCTTCCAACCCAAACTATTCTATGATTTTACTGCTCTGGCCTGTGTTCTCATCAGACCTTCTTTCATAAAAGCAGTAGAATGGAACCAGTGCCTCTAGTCCACTTCATAATAAGAGGGGGTGGATGGGGGTGGTGATATGGGGAGAAGAGGAGCAATACATTGTCTTTCTAATTTCCCTAATGCTAGTCTGGATGGAGTTCAGAGCTAGCATTACAATTTTGCTTCTGAAGAACACTTACTACTGAAATATCAAACACCTCTATTTTTCATATAAATCTGAAGCTGTTTGTATTTTCCATACAACTGGCTTCAAACTGACCAGGAAATGAAGTTCTTGGTTAAAACAGTGTAAATTTCCATTCCTTCCTGTACTTCTGAACAACTTCTCCAACTCTGTTGGTCGAGGCAATGTCCAGTTCATCATCCAGTATCCTGAGTAGTTGCCATAAGCTAACTGCATCTTTCCTGGTTGTCCAAAGCAAGCTGTTCAGTTCTCTGGCTTAGACTACACTTTATGGCTGCTTTCTGTATAAGCATAAAGTTATTGCTTGTTCTTTGTAGTTAATGTTGCAGCAGATGAAGTCAGCCAAGATACTTTGGCTTGAACCTTCTATTTAAATTTTTAAAGAACATTGATTTTCAGGCTTTCAGAGATGCTAGTGGGGGGAAATAATGATCTTAGTGCTGGATGGGTCTGCACAAGCAGAGCAAGTTGAGGTGAGCAGGGCTCAGTGTGAGAGCTCTTCCTGTTGTAAGAGAGGAGCACCTTGTGCAGCACTGCACATGATTTTCTACAAGACTAAGGACTTGAATCCTTGCCTCCTGAAGTTTCATTTAAAAGTGAAATCTGCTGCTGAGTATTTATTTATGTGTACTAAAACAGTTACATATCTATATGTGTTTCCACAGTGGACTCAATCTAGAGTAAACATTTCCCTCTTCCACAGAAATAACAGGTTTGGGAATTATCCAGGGGATGGCCATTGTGCTCTGATAGCTACCTCTGCACTCCTTGTAGCACACTGTTTTCACTCAAGTGCCTTCATTCAGATTCCTTGTCCTTCCAGTCTCCTTCAGCCAAGATCACATGGATAGGGCAGCACCAAGGAAAATCAAGACATTCCTTTTGGAGGTACTGGGCTGTACCAGGAGGATGTGCTGGTCAGGTAATCAGGGAGAAGAAGCAAAAGTTGGGATAAAATAGAACACAAAATACACAAACAAGAGGATATGAGGACTTAACATGTATTATTATTGGGCAGGGGGAAATTTAATGAAGTTCAACAGGGGCAAGTGCAGAGTTGAGCAACTGGGAAAGAACAATCCCAGGGATCAGTATAGGTTGGGGATTGACCTGCTGGAGAGCAGTGAGGAGGAGAAGGACTTGGGAGTTCTGGTAAATGGAAGGATGACCATAAGCCAGCAGTGTGCTCTTGTGGCAAGGAAGGCCAATGTCATCCTGGGGTGTATTAGTAGGTTGTGAGAGGTTCTCCTTCCCCTCTACTCCACCCTGATGAGGCCTCATCTGGAGTATTGTGTCCAGTTCTGGCCCCTCCAGCTCAAGAAGCACAGGAAGCTGCTTGAGAGAGTCCAGTGCAGAGCAACAAAATTGATTAAGGGAGTTGAACATCTGCCTTATGAGGGAAGCCTGAGGGATCTGGGGCTTGTTAGCTTGGAGAGGAGGAGACTAAGGGGTGACCTCATTCATGTTTATAAATATGTAAGGGGTAAGTGTCAGGAGGATGGAGCCAGCCTCTTCTCAGTGATGCCCGGTGACAGGACAAGGGGAGGCATAGGTTCCACATGAACCTGAGGAAAAATTATTTTACTGTGAGGGTGACCTGTGAAACCACCTGCCCAGGGAGGTTGTGGAGGCTCCCTCTCTGGAGATATTCAAGAACCCTCTGGATGCATTCCAGTGTGATCTGCTCTAGGTGATCCTGCTCTGTCAGAGGGACTGGACCAGATGATCTTTCAAGGTCTCTTCCAACCCCTGACATTCTATGATTCTATGATTCTAAGATTTTTCTTTTTTTTAATGATCAGTTGTGAGTGTGAATCAAAATTGAATCTATATGAATTATGAATCTTCTCTTTCCAACTCTACTATCTGTGTAGTTGTGACAGGGCATACACCCAGACCAAGCAGGTCCTGCAAAGCATTTCTTAGAAGCTATTTGTACAGCAGCCATGCTCTGAAGGGTTCATTCAAGATCAGTGTTCATTACACTGTGTCCTGTATCAATGTCCTGTCTCACAGAACCTGTCTTGAAGAACTAGGGATCATTCAAGCGCTCAGCTCAAGATGAAATGGCATGATGCAAGCTGTAAAGAGCTAAATCAAACTGAAAAAATCTTTCTTCTCTTTTGCTAAGTCAGGTCATCTCAGACTGTCTTGATTCCAGTCCTGATATCAGATGAGGAAATGAGTAGCATGGACAGGTGAACTCCAGAAACAGAGGCAATTTTTATGGTTTTATTCCCCTATGTTTTCTATGGTTTTTTTGGGTTTTGGTTTTGGTTTTTGGTTGTCTGGGGGAGGTTTTTTTTTTTGTTTTTTTGGTTTTTTTTGTTGTTTGTTTGTTTGTTTTGTTAGTTGGTTGAGACATCATTCTTTTAGTACACTGAGTGACAGAAAATAGACAATTCCATCTGGAATTTTTGCTTCCAGCTTCAACACTCATCAAAACTCCCTGCAATGGATCAGCAAGTTATTGAGAAATATTTTCTCGCCTTCACAAATGAACTTACCTTGCACAGAACAGTTTCTTGCTGGCAGGAACCATTAAGCTGTAGAGGCTGGGGTAGACCAGACCTTTAGTTCACTGTCATAGCTGCTTTCAGAAACCCCACAGCTGTGGGAGAGAATGAAACACTCAGCATACATATAAAGATCTCCAAAGTACTGTTGACAATGAATCTGGGTTCCCAGAGCAGAGCTAGGCTCAATTTGACATTGGGTGGGGATAGAGGGGTTTGAAGAGCCCCATGATCATGAATAGTTTCTTCTGACCATTAGGAAACAGTTGTCCCTTGCCAGTCTAGCATGGATATCTAGAAAGTGATGAGAAAGGGAGAATCTTAGCTTGTATGTGAGCTCCGTCCTGCAGGTAGGGTGAGAGAGCTGCTTTCAGAAACATTTTGTAGGAACAAAATAAAAAGCAAGTTTAGAAAGACATCCAATAACTTAGTGAAGTTGGAAGGGGGAAGCATCAGTAATAAAAATATGTAAGTCTCTTGACAGTGTATATTTAGAGATTTTCAGTATTTTATAACAATGAATATTGATTAAATAATGAATAAAATTTATTAAGCGCACATAGGCAAGTTAATTAGATTTTATTATTTGAGTAAGGAATTGGATATTAAAAATTCAAGTCTTCTGCCAGCAGCTGACCTCACAGAGTATCACAGGGAAACAGCCACTGCCTCCATCTAAGCAGCTCTAATGCTTTCACCACATCTTCAGTCCTAACATGCATAGAATGGAGGAGGGAGTGAAGTCTAAATGTTCCATCTCCTCTAAAGATCGTGTAGACATCACCATGGGGTGGAATTAGGTGACAAATAAGGCCATTAAAACAATAATAATTAAAAAAAAAAAAGCCCAATTTTCACTATCCACTCAAAAGTGCTAATTATTGCCTAGAAAAGCCAAAAGGGTAATAATTTGGCAGTTGTGCTTTTAATGACAAAATCTTGCGAAGGCATAATGTAATGAAACATAGCCACATAAATGAGTTAGGCTCTATAATTATAATTCAGGGCATTTTCTAGTAGTCCTCCAACAAGATTTCCCAAAATGGCCCTTTTCTTTACATATCTATCCCTTGCTTAACTCTTGGCCACATACATGCTCAGACATCCTGTGCAATGATGGACCAAGTGCCAGTTGTTCTGTCTGCAGTGCCTGGTGTGCATCTGTCACCACAGGAAGATAAACCATGCTATGCTGCAGCATAAAAAGCCATCAGAACTTTCCTGTGTACCCCAGAGCTTTCTTTGATGGATGCTGTGTTGACACAGGCATTATGCAACATCACCGCAATGCTTAAATAATAGCAAACTTCCTGACTATGCCTACTGTTACAGTAGCAACAATAAGAGTTCCCACTCTGAGCCTGCCTGTTTCCTATCACCCATCCTCTCAGGGGACCTGGGGCATCATCACCTGCGTGGTCTCCCTACCTCAGTAATGAGGAAGGCTCAAGGCAAGCTGTGTTCAGGGTAGAGCAGTGTGATACGCATGCAGAAGCTTGTGGAGGGGGCTGCTTGGAGCACACAATCTGCTACCTCTATATAGGGGCAACAAAATAAATAACAAGAAGTTCAGGCACAGACATCATCAGAGCCACTTATAGCAATAAATACATGGTCCACAGCCTGGGAAGCAGATGAAGCTCTCTAAATGTGGAGGATGTGGCAGATCTCTCTCTGGGTGCACACCACTGCCACAGAGTGAGCTGTGGAAGGGAATTGGACCCCTATCTTCTCCTGAACACCCATCCCTTGAGCCAGCCAGGAGGTGGGGTGTGCCTGAATCAATGCTCTTGTCATAAGGCATGGGATCAGGGCTATACGCTGTGCACACTCAGAAATCAGTCCACACCTAGCTTGTGGCTTCAGGGGAAGCAGAGGTTTCACTGTAGGATCCTGAATCACTCTTGTGTCTTTCAAATAAAGGTACAGTTAAAACCCCATGCACACCATGCTGCTGCACTGTGTCTGGAAAACAGATGAACCCACAAGAACTTATGGTTTGCTACAGTGTGATGGTTTGGGAGTTGAAAATCACCTAGACTAGACTCAGCCAGCTGGAAGTTAAGGACTGAACCTCTATTTACAGCTTAGCACAATATACAAGCAGATATATACACAAAAGACAAGAATATTTACAGAAATATACAAGTTAAAGGTAATACAGAAACACAATACCCCTTCCAGAAATCAGAGACCCCAGCAGGAGCTCCCAATCACCCTTCCACCTTCTCCCCACCCCTCTACTTTATCCCAGGATCTGCCTTACATGCAAGGTGAGTTTGGAGGATTGGCAAGGGGTGTTAGAAACAGTGATTAGTTGGGTTACACAGCAGAAAGCCAGAAGACACAGCAGCTCCCAAAGACCAAGACTCTCTGTGTGTTATCTATGTTCATGTCCTTGTTTTTATATATCTCAGCAAGCCTATGAGTGAAGTAGACATCAGCAGAGTTTTCTTTTCAAAGCCTATAATCTAATTTTTGTCATCAAAATATTCCAATTAGCCTCAAACGAGCACATACATCCACATAGAAAAAGACTTACAGAAAAGACAAGGGTAAGAATTAGGCTGGGATATAGTAAGAAAAAGTAGAACATATTTCAGTCACAAGAAGTTCCCCCTGGAGCCCTTTCCATTCTTGCTTTCTGTACATAGAGAGGTAGTTAAATAAATAAATAATCTTCCTTTCCTCCTGCAAGTTGTACTTGACAGCTTTGGGGGCTGGGGATTGGGTTTGAACTGATGCAGATATGTGCATATAGGTTTGGGTTTTTTTTTCTGTTTTCTTTGTTTTTAATGTTTCTGACACCTTCAAACACACACCCTCGAGGCAGCTCAAGTATTTCATTCTCTATTTTGGCATTTATATGCTGCCTATTGTTAAATACTGACACCACAACAGTCTATGAAAGCCATAAATAGGACCCAGGCCTTCTTGTGCTGAGATCTATGTAAATATATACTTGTACCTCCACAGCAGCAAGGAACATTATTATTATACCTCCTTTCTAGAAAATGTAAATATGGAGGGAAAAACATATGTAATAGCACATGTAAGTCCTGATAGTCAGACAGATGGTCTAATCCAGCTTCAAGGGCCACCTATATGAATGTGTTTAACTTAAATTAGAGCCATGGCAGGCAACCTAGAATGTGAACAACTAAACACACACACCAATAGCCTAAGTGAACACTTACCTAACGTCCAGAAACTTGTCTCCCTCCCTCATCCCAAAAAACCTGTGGGTATTCAGACAGACCAAGGGTCAGATTTGGATGCGCTATTGCTGCACGCTGTTGGAACAGTTCATTCTTTAGTCCTGCTCAAGGCACTGTCTGATCACCTTGTATATCCTAGAAGATTATGATGTGCTTCCCTTGAGGTCCTACTGTCTCCCACACAATTCTTTTTGCTCCTGTCAAGATCATCTTTTCCCTGCCTGAGCACTTTCTTTCTGCATCTTCTGAACATTCTGAATCCCATGACTCGGAAGAAGTTTACAATTTATGATCTGCAAGTACCACACCCAAATGACCTATCCCACACTAGTGTCTACATGGAGCTGCCATTCTTTAGCCAACACCAGTGTGCTCTCTTTTGGGAGCCCATGATGTCAGAAACAGATTTCTCAGCAGAGAATAAGTGTAGTTTTCAGGTATGCAGTGGGCATGGCCACAGAGGCAAACACATCCACATCAACAGCTGTTATGAATGATGCAAAACTAATAATCAATATTAACTTTGATATCCAGGCAAAGATTGTTAATAACTATGAAAACTGTTTATTAACATTAAATCTCACCAGGCATTTAGAGTCTGTTCCTGGTAAACTCAAGGCAGTGGAGTTTCCAGGCAGTTCAGGATGCAGTGAGGCAGTAGCAGCACCACGAATACAACAGCAGAGCACCCCTTGTGCTACCTGTTAATTCCTTTTTATCAATACAGCCCAAGACTAATGGACTTTTGGACATAGATTAGCCAATCAGGATGGCAGTTTGCCAAGCTTGACCGTATTAGCTGAAGCCAGGGCTTTGGTTTTCCTTTTCCACAGTTGCTTCCCCCAGCACAGAAGGAGGCAGAGCAGGGGAACAAATCTGGACAGGCCACAGTCCTCAGACTCAGTGGCTCCAGGTTCTTTGTCCTCTTTTCCACTGTTGCTTCTCTCCATAGCAGAAGAAGGGAGAGCAGAAAAACATCTCTGGGTAAGCCAGTACATGTATAAGCCTATTTTGGCCTATTTAGGCCTACCACAACAACATTCCACCAAAGTTGTGCAGGCTTGTGTCCAGTACAAGCATTCACAAGCTAAGCCAAAGCTGTTGGTGAGACCTTTGCCTTCATACCATGCTCCCTATGAAGCATTGCCCACTCCATCTTCTGCCACATTTTCTTCTTGTCATTATTAGCAACCCTCTTTCTTAGGGTCAGGTTAAGAAAAGGGCTGTTTTTCTTTCAGCTCAGGATTCACATTTATTGCTATTTTTATTGTTACAGTTATTCTTAATTTTAGCCTTCTTCTTACTGTTGCTTTTATTCAGACAGATCAGAGAGTTTGCAGTTGGTTTTGGGTACTGCGTGCAAGCGGTGCTTAGGATACCATCACTGGAGGATGATCCCCCATCAGAGAAGTAAAATACCTTGAAATGAGCTGATATCAAAATGACATTTTGTGCTCCATCAGCTGTCAAACATAGCTTCACAGGCTATTCTACCCTGACAAGTAAAATGCGGCTTTTTCACACACTTGAACGTCAAACTGTTCACCAACACTGAGCAACCATTTTTTCATTTCTGGATTTGTTTGGAATGGATTTGTGTGCCTCTGTGGCCATGCCCACTGCATACCTGAAAACTACACTTATTCTCTGCTGAGAAATCTGTTTCTGACATCATGGGCTCCCAAAAGAGAGCATGCTGGTTTGGGCTAAAGAATGGCAGCTCCATGTAGACACTAGGGTGGGATAGGTCATCAGTGGATCGTGCCAAATGAAATGAGCCAAATGCAGCACAGTCTTGCTCCTGACAGTCATACAGACAGAGAGGGGTGTGTCTGGAGGAGACTGTTCACCAAAATGTTTGTTGGGTCTCAAGGTAAGGAATGGAAAAATGGTTGCTCAGAGTTGGTGAACAGTTCAGCGTTCAAGTATGTGAAGAAGATGCATTTTACTTGTCGGGGTAGACACAGCCTGTGAAGATATGTTTGAGAGCTGATAGAGCATAAATGTCATTTTATTATCAGCATATTTCAAGGTATTTTACTCCTCCTCATTGACTTTCCCCCTCCCCCAGCCCCTGTTAGATAACAGTTCTATGCCTCTTAGGAGGGTAAGCATCTCATAGAAATATTAAGACTCTGAACCTTTTATGGAAGTTCAAGTTTATGTGATGATATGATTCGGTCCCAGAAGTGTTGAAAGAGTGTCCCCATCCCACACTTGCTGAACAACCATGTGGCACACACTTGCACAAGTCCAGGAAGAGGTTACCTATGTCATGCAAAAACTCTTAGCACATCTAGCAACGCTGGGACTTATCACCAGAGGAACTGAGGGCTTTGGGGCATGAAAACTAAGCTGTCTTCTTATCCATAAGCAAGTTGTATTAGTAAATACAAGTAATTTATGTTACTGAAGAAAACTTGCTGTCTTGGGTTTTGATTGATTTTCATTACTTCACACATATTTGAGAAAAGCAGACCTTCATTAGTCAGAATTGTTTTGTAAATGTCATTTGTCTTAAGTACTCTACACTAAATTCTTCTAAACAAATCATGCATACTAAGAACGAGTGTTTCTCTCCCTACCTTTTAGACCAGGCTCATGCTTAAACAATTACAAAACCTTCTAAGTAAATTTTCTTTTTTTTTAAGATTCATTTACACCTTCAAGGTTGTAAAGTTTGGAAGTTTTTTCTTAATGTGTTTGTTTTATTTGGTACTGAATAATTGTCATAATTTTAATATTTCTTGTTTTCTATAAAGAGTTCTGAAAGTAATTTACACTTATGTTACTGTGATGATTGCAATTTAGTACTGGATTTATGTCAGATTTGATTTAAAGAGTAGGTTATGTAGTGTTTGTGTTCTGACCAAATCATTGTGACTTTGGAAGTAAGTCTCTGCTGTGATTGTGAAATACCATTTTACCAGGGATATTTATATTAGTGTTGTTGTTTCTGCAGCTGTCAAATTAAAATCATCCTGAAACTGAATCTAAAGGAGATAAGATGCAGCTAAACAAGCTTGTATAAAAATCTTGACCATCTGTGAAAGAAATAGATGAGGTATGCCACTTACCTGTTTCAGCAGAACTCATAGCTCAGCTCTAAAATGGCTTATTGGAAAAGGTAAGTTTGCCTCAGTCCAGTTTAAGCATAAGTTTTCTGTTAATTTCCACTTTGCCCTTGCCTTGAGTACACCAAATACTTTTGGACTTAAAGATATTGTCCTATGAAACAAATCTTGTCTTTCATTGCAACTGTGGGTCCTTCACCCCATCTGAGATAGATAGATAGATATAGATATGGATATAGATATAGATTAGATATAGATATAGATATAGATTAGATATAGATATAGATATAGATAAATATATATACTTCTATGTGTGGCTGTAGTAATAAAAACAAAATCCATTGAATTAATTACAGAGAAGTTTATCATTTTTTCACTTTAATTCTACATGATCCTTATGCTGATGAGCATGCTGACATCTATATGTAATCTATTTCATATAAAATACAATTCTGATATCAGCTACAACACAGGGAAAGCATTTTTGAACCTGATCTCTCCTAGGTGGAGTTAATCCCAGGGGTCAAGAGAAACTCTTAATCCTCCAGCCCTCATTTCTTCTCTCATCTGTGGTTTTGGATTTGTGGTCTTTCTGGGGTGAGGGAGTGGGCAGATGGAAGGGTGGTGGAAACAAGTTCTCTAACTTCTGACAATCTATGAAATTGCAGTTGGTTGTTCTGTTTCTTGAGCCTAATGAAAGGTTCAGATTTGTACATTAATCCTATCTGCAGGATGTTTTTGCTGTGCATTTCTTTACCAATAAGCGTGAATAATTCAAATCTTAATTTAGGATTAACTTAATCATAAATTATAGCATGGACTTTGGAAAGAAAGTCACTCATTTATACAAATAATAGAAGCTAGATTTTCGGTAATACTGATGATAATTCATATCCTTATACTTGGGCATTATTAAATCTCTGTTAGTTTTTAAGGCTTAGCCAGCATTAATTAGCAGATCAAATGGTTCCCAGCTGGAAACATGATGCAGTCACATCTCAAAGGCAGATGCTGGAGTGCAGTGGGAGTGCAAGACGCAGGGAGGGAAAGCAGAAGGACACTTAGTTCCTAATAATTTACTTTCTGTTTGCTGTCTTCACTGTCCAAGAAATTACTATCTTTGGTCAAAACATAGAATCTTAGAATCATAGAATCAACCAGGTTGGAAGAGACCTCCAAGATCATCCAGTCCAACCTAGCACCCAGCCCTAGCCAATCAACAAGACCACGGCACTAAATGCCTTATCCAGGCTTTTCTTAAACTCCTCCAGGGATGGTGACTCCACCACCTCCCTGGGCAGCCCATTCCAATGCCAATCACTCTCTCTCTCAAGAACTTCCTCCTNAGATCTCATCCCGTTGGCCTCTGCCCATGCATCCAACTTGTCCAGGTCCCTCTGCAGAGCCTTCCTATCCTTCATAATCATTTAGGTGAGGAAACAAAGTGAACAGAAGTGAAAGAAAAATAGAAGCCAGGAGTGACTGCTGAGCAGTATCAATACTGTCCACTGTTGTCAATATGAGCAGAAGGAAGGTGCTGCTGGCTCCCATGTTCTGCTTCCCAGAAGTCATCCATCTGGAGCAAGGATAAATTCTGAGATTGTGACAGTTCAGGTTTGAGGCATCTCCTTTTGATTATACCATTCTGCAAATGGAATGAAGCTACCACTTTCAGCCCACTATACTGCTATTATTGAGACTCAAATATCAGGAACTCCTTTTGCTTTTGCAAAATACAAAAAAAATTGTGCTGTAATCTGTGACACAAACGAGCTGCACTGAGCTGAATAAAATGGGCAAAAAAGCAGAGGCAAAGAGAGAGAAAGGATATGGTGCACATGCAGAGCCTTCAGTGTGATGGCTAACGAAGACTCGGCGGGGAATAGAATGGGGGTGAGGAGTGAGCTGAAAGGAAGAAAGTACAGCAGAGGAACAGGAAATGAAGTGTACATTGAGGAGAGGTTTGAGATAGGGAAATGAGAATTGAGGAAAGAAATGTCATGCCTCCAAACTTAATGCAATTGCTTAGCATTCTTGTAGGGGAAAATGAATGTATTTGTTTTCCATGACACAGAAGTTAAAAGCGGTACTTGGATCAAGCAGAGGTATTTCCTGTCTGTAAACAGAACTCTTTTAAATTGAAGGACCTTCCTGCATTTAGCAAATGAAAGATTAATTCCTCTCTTATGGTCAGTTTCCGAAATCATGCTCTTTCTGTGGCTTTTTTGGGGTGCTATCATTACTTCATACCTCAGATGCCCCTTTTCTGGGATCCTTGCGTGGCTATACTGTGCATTGCTCAGTAATTTCAGGATTTCTTCCCTCTCCTATCTGGATGCCATTCTCCTCCTCTACAAGCTTTCCACAGCTTCCACAACAGTCCTTCATTTCACTGCAGCTTATTACAGCAATGACTGTCATGTGTTTGTTGGTGAACGCAGCATGGTTCAACAAACAGATGTTTCCTCTATTTCTCATTGCACAAAGGTCCTCTGGGTTTTAGTCATATGCATATTTATACACAAACTTGCACTAATTTGCACCACTGTTGGGTTGGTGTTTGAGAGTGACTAGTTTTCTTCTCTGTATGAAGGCTCAAATGGTAAAAGAAGTGATTATTTCATTATTAGCATCTCTTTTGAAGAACAATATAAAATGTTTGCAGTTTCTCTATCCTTGCTAAGCTACTTTTTGGTGTATAATTTCAAATAGAATTTAGTAATGAAAGAGAAACATATGTGCCCCCTCACTAAGAGACCCTAGTGAAACACATTTCCTTTTATATCCTCAGGTTTCTTTTTACTGCCTTGGTCTATCTTTACTCTTTTATTCCCTTTTAAGTTGTTGGCCAGTATGGAAAATATCAAGATTCATTACTACTTTTGAAGGAGGAAGGATATAAAAAAAAGAAAAAAAATAGTTTACTAGTAGGCTGACAGCTGAGAGCTGACTGCTACATGAACTCTGGAGAGGTTTATGAAATAGACTTTAATTTTTATTTTTTTTTCAGATTGAATTTTTGCATTTTCTTTAAGTGAGTCTTGCAATGGTTTTAGAAAGTTACATTTGCAAAGCAAAATATACAATAACAATAAATCAATACTGCCACGTCATAAAATGTCCATTCATTATTAAATTTATTAAATCTGGAGCATATTTTAATACTCATTCACTCACTTATTGGCTTCTCTAGAGTTAAGTCTCAATTGTAGCCATCACATTAAACCTGCTTCATCATTTTCCTAAAGCTGATTTTTGAGATAAGAATTTCCTTGACTATTCAGATGTGAAAAAAATATTTTATTCTTCAGAAGGTTTGAATAAATTAGTTTAATGCTGATAGATAACGGGGTGGGGTGGGGGTGGGGGAATGAATCCTCCTTTTATACATTTTATGTTCCAAAGAGGATAAATTTCCTCAGTGGCATTATAAAGACTTCTTGACTACTTAAAGCAGTGTAGCTTTCTTTTGCCACCAGAAGAGGTACAAGCTGATTATTTTGAAATTCAATATCTTTTTTTAGGCAACAGATTCTAGCCTCTGAAAGAACATTTATTTTGCACTGAAATATTTAATTCAAAGGGCCCTAAACCCTCTTCCACACTGCTCCCATAAGATAATTTCGATCCATGATCGCAGGAATCTTAGTGCCAAATTCTTCTTTCTCTTTGATGTTTTTTGCTAGAGATTTTTAATATTTTATTCCACGTTTCCTTTCTTGTCACGAACCAAGAAAAAATAGTACTATAGAATAAAACTCCAGAGCTGTGATACTCTCATCAGCTGCTGGTCAGCCTCAGATCACAGCTGAACACATATATAATATCCTTGAGCATTTTTTAAGATGGTTATTGGAGAGAAGAATCTCTTGATATATCTTTTTCCTGTCATTCCCATTTAGCAATTGTTATGTATTACTGTAAAAGTGGCATATGGATCTGAAGAAACCTAGGGAAGCACACTCCTCTCTTCTTTCTAAAACAGTCCCACACAGCAAATGTATCATTCAAATCCTTGCTGCATCAATGGACAAAAGGCAGATTTCAATGGTTCCCATGATCAAAAGGCCCCTTGTTCACTTGCTGCCTTTACTTGGAGTAGCCAGGTGGCCACAGTTTTTCAGTTCCACAAGGAATCTGTGGTAAAATATTTGCATGAAAGGACCCAGATTTCCAAGTTACAGATGCGATAACCAATGAATTAGCAAAGATAAAGCTGAAGACAGCAGCAGATTACCTTCTGAATTGTGTTGTCTTTAATATTGCTCTGGAAAGATTAACTGAAGTAGCAGCTAGGAAAAAAAAAAGAAAAAAAAAAGTTTTCCTCTTTCAGTATATGAAGTAGGTCACATCGATTGAGAGATGTTATTTTTTTTATAGTATCCATCCTAGAATGGACCAAAGTTGGCAACCAAAAAGAAAAAAATAAATTCTGGGCTGGCTTTAACCTAAGCTCTACCTAAGATAGCAGTGCAGAACTAAAAGATTTTTTAATTCTGCCCTCTTCTATAACCAGTTTTCTATAAAAAGGTGATTTTTTTTTTTCATTCATTTACTGTCCCTGCAGAACAAAGAATGACCACTCTTCCTGGAAGTTGAATATTTTGGGAAGCTGTTCACAATCATAGAATCATAGAATCATAGAATGGTAAGGTTGGAAGGAGACCTCAAGGATCATCTAGTTCCAACCCCCTGCCATAGGCAGGGACACCTCCCACTAGTACAGGTCACTCAAGGCCTCCTCCAACCTGGCCTTGAACACCTCTAGGGAGGGAGCAGCCACAACCTCCCTGGGCAACCTGTGCCAGTGCCTCACCACCCTCACTGTAAAGAACTTCCTTCTAACATCTAGTCTAAATCTTCCCTCTGACAGTTTAAACCCATTGCCCCTTGTCCTGTCATTGCAAGACCTTATAAATAGTCCCTCCCCAGCCTTCCTGTAGGCCCGCTTAAGATACTGGAAGGCTACTCTAAGGTCTCCTGGAAGCCTTCTCTTCTCCAGGCTGCAGAGCCCCAACTCTCTCAGTCTGTCCTCATAGCAGAGCTGCTGCAGCCCTCTGAGCATCT
>WBNM01012199.1:0-11414 GCA_013399055.1 Ramphastos sulfuratus
GTGAAGTGTGGGAAGAATCAGAAAACCTTAGCAGCTGACAAAACACCAGTAGAATTCTCTGAAAGCATTCGGGGTACTGTCTGAAGCTGTAGCCAGCCCTGCAAGTTGGGAGATTATTACTTGTGAGTAAATACTTAAAGCCTCTTGTAATCCACCATTGCCTTCTGCCACAAGCAGAAAGGAGCTCCATCTAGTGGACAAGCAGTACAATTAACCGCAAGCGGTATATTGACAGCAAGAACCTTCTCTTCCAGTTCAGTTAATGTTAATATTATTGCTAGTTATTTCTTAAATGTTCTAGATCCTATGTTATCATCTGTATAACATTTCCATGACCCTGTGAAGAACCAATTATTAGTAAAAAATAGTGGTCGGGATGGCGAGAGTTCTGAATACCAAAATTAATAAACAATATTAATTTTGAAAAATCGTATCTCACATCAATTAATTACCCTTTTCATTACACCTGGATTTCTACAATCATAGTTTTAAAAGTATAAGAATAAGTATAGCTAAAAAAATGCAGATAAATATATATATTTCATTGTTCTAGCATAGACAAATAGGGTTTTTTCATACTTACCATGTTATTACTTTTCAATTAAGTTGCCAAGGAAGTGACAAAGAGATGAGTTCTGATATTGTAAATTAAAAATTCACACAATAAACATTCCTGAAGACTTGTACCCAGTTTGAAAATGGTTAAAACTATCCAATGTGGTAACACAAGGAAATTATATTTTGTGTATAGATTTAGCATTTTTCAACTACAGATAAAGTGGAATAAATTTTGCCCCAAAATAGACTAGAAAAAGTTTTTTTGAATGTGATCAGGAAAGCACAGGGAAAGACAAAAATAAAATTAGATCATTTTATTTATATAAAATCCCTAAAAAACCTTACTCAAAAGAATGAATACAAGAAAGAAAAAGACAACTTGGACACAGCACTCCTGTTTTTATAGTTTTAATATTTAAGTCCTTGACTGCCAAAGTATTTCTTATGTCTTATCATAATAAAACTTGAAATAAGTGCTATAGTGTTCTATTACCACTTGTTGATTGTTTGATTTGTTGCTTGGATTGCAAGAGTAGTCTAAAGATCGCTCAGTTCCAAACTCTCTGCTGTGGCAGGGATGTCTTTAAACAGATCAGCTTGCTCAATGTGCCACACAACTTGACCTTGAACACTTCCAGTACTGGAGTTCCACAATTTCTTTGGGTAACCTGTTCCAGCCTTTCGCCATCATCGGACTGGACAGACTGGAAAGCTGGGCAGAGACGAACCTAATGAAATTCCACAAGAACAAGAGTAGAGTCCTACACTGGGCCAGAATAACCCCATACACCAGTACAAGTTAGAGGTTGACCTGGAAAGCAGATCCACAGAGAAGGATCTTGGAGTCTTGGTGGACAGTAAGATGACCATGAGAGAGTAATGTGCCCTGGTGGCCAAGAGGGTCAATGGTACCCTGGAATGCATCAAGAAGAGTGCAATCAGCAGGTTGCAGGAGGTTCTCCTGCCCCTCTACTCTGCCTTAATGAGGCTTTATCTGGAGCATTGCATCCAGTTCTGGGCTCTCCAGTTCAGGACAGACAGGGAACTACTCTAAAGAGTTCAATAGAGGGCCACAAAGATGGTTAAGAGAATAGAACATCTCTTATATGAGAACAGGGTGAGAGATCTGGGACTGTTTAGTATGGAGGGCTGAGAGGAGATCTGAGTAATGTTTACAAATACCTCAAGAAGATGATACCAGAAGAATACCTGAAGAAGATGATGCCAACCATTTTTCAATGATGCCCTGTGATAGGATGAGGGGTAATGAATACAAACCAGACCATCCAAAGTTCCAACTCAACATGAGGAAAACTTCTTTACTGTGAGGGTGATGGAACATCTGAACTGGCTGCCTGGAGAGGTTGTGAAGTCCCGGTCTCTGCAGACTTTGAAAATCCACCTGAACAAGTTCCTGTGCAGCCTGCCCTAGGTGAACCTGCTTTGGTAGGAAGGCTGGACTAGATGATCTACAGAGACCCCTTCTAACCCCTATCATTCCGTGATTCTGTGTTGACTAGCAGCTGGCTGAGTATGAACCAGCATTGTGCTCAGGTGTCCAAGAAGGTCAACAGTATTGTGGCCTGTATCAGGAATAGTATCACAGTATCACAGTATAGCAAGGTTGGAAGAGACCTCAAAGATCATCAAGTCCAACCCACTACCACAGACCTCAAGACTAGACCATGGCACCAAGTGCCACGTCCAAACCTGCCTTGAACACCTCCAGGGACGGTGACTCCACCACCTCCCTGGGCAGCCCATTCCAGTGTGGCAAGCAGGATTGGGGAATTAATTTCCCTTTGTGTTGGTGAGACCACACTTTGAGTATTATGCTCAGTTTTAGGTCCTTCACTGAAAGAAAGACTCTGATGTCTAGAAGTGAATCCATAAAAGGGCAATGAAGCTGATGAAGAGTAAGACAAACAGACCTTATGAAAAGCAGCTAAGATAGCAGTGAATGTTTGATCTGGAGAAGAGGAGGCTCAGCAGAAACATTATTGCTCTCTACAATTAACTGAAAGGAGGATGTAGCAAGGTAAGTGTCAATCTCTTCTCCATAGTAACGAGTAATAGGATGACAGGAAATGACCTCAAGCTACAGCAAGGAAGAAGAAACTTTTTCACTAAAAGTTATCAAACACTGGAATAACCTTTCCAGAAAGGTAGTGGGATCACCATCCCTGGAGATGTTTAAAAAATGCATAGATGTGGTGCTAAGGGTTATGGTTTAGCACCGGATATGGTAAATTCAGTTAGATAGTGCTTGGACTCAGTAACCTTAAAAGCTTTTTCCAAATGAAATGATTCTATGATATTATTTGGTATGGAGGTGAGGCTGACTGGTCATTCATTCTAAGGTTCTTCCTTTTTACCCTCTTTAAAATGAATATGATACTTTAATTTTCTTCAGTCACTGGCAACTTCACTTGACACACAAAACTTTTCAAATATGATGGAGAGTTGATTAATAACTATATCTGCCCATTTGCTCAGGACCCTGAACTTAAGGATCACAACAGCTCCCTTGTGCCTATTTGAAGTGTCTTAGAAAAGGATGTATAATGCCATTAAAGCATTTGCTTCTCTCTACAAAATGAACTTTAAATGTCCAGCTCAGCTTGTCTAAGCTGTATACATACATGTAAACTGATGTACTTCACCTCAACTAATGAAGTTATTACCAATCCATAATTGGTCCTTCCTAGCTGATACCATCACACATTCTAAAAAGGTCTTAATAGATCTACTATGGACATGTAATGTACAGGAAATTAAATCAATAATATTTTTATTTTACACCATCACTGGAACCAGAACCATGTATTGGACAGAATGGTGTGAATACAGCCACCACATAGAAAACAACTGTTCTGTCTAATGTAACTATAGATGTTCTCATTAATCATATAAATAACAATTTTTACTTTTTTTACTTCTAGTCATAGAGTCATAGAATGTGTTGGTTTGGAATAGACCTCCAAAGGTCATCTATTGTCCAACCCCCCTGCATTCAGTAGGGACATCTTCCACTAGATCAGGTTGCTCAGAGCATTGTTGAGCCTTACCTTGAATATCTCCACAGATGGGGATATTCATGACGTCAAGTAACTTATGATAGTGATTAATACAAGATAATTAAAAGTATATAATATGTGACAGAATGTTAAGTTGCTTTACTTTTCAGTTCATTTTATGTCTCTATGATCTTAATTTATAGTTAGTGAATCAGAAGTCGTGATCTACCTAACTGTAACTTAAAGCATCCATTTGATGATATACCTTCTTATGTTATTTTTTATTATTGTGCACTCCTGACTAATAAGGAATAGCATTTTTGCAGTGAAATTTTCTCTTGCCACGATCCTTTCCTTCAAAAATACACACAAAAGAAACCAAAATTCTGACATAATTTGGCTGACTTAAATGAAATTCAATATTTCATATAAAGTAATATAACTTTACAGAAATTGATTATATTTCTTCCTTTACTTTTCCATTACAAGGCAGGTTATTCTTACTCTGTACTCACCACTGGTCAGGTGATTTGTGCTAATTCATTTTGATGCATACTTAACCTGTCAGTTCCAACTCTCAAATGGATCACAGTGAAGAACCAGTAATTTGTGTTTGACTCATATTGCTGATATTAAAGGTCTTCTGTAGTATTGTTATTCTCTTACTTACTTTGTCTACATCCTCCTAATATCCTACTCATTGTTCTCTGATCTTGAGTAATATAAATAAATTTTTAAAAAAAAAAGGTTGTGGCTGCTCCCTCCTTGGAGGGGTTCAAGGCCAGGTTGGATGAGGCCTTGAGTGACCTCTACTAGTGGGAAGTGTCCCTGCCTATGGCAGGGGGTTGGAACTAGATGATCTTTGAGGTCCCTTCCAACCTTACCATTCTATGATTCTATGATTATTTGCATGTATATTGCTTTTTCTCCTATACTTGCCTTTCCAAATATTGCAACATTCACTTACCACATTAAATTAGAAAATAGTGAACAACTGCAGGCATAGCTATGAAACAATGAAGTAGCTGCCAGCTGTCTGTGTAGTAATGATTGTATTACTTCTTTCATTTAAGGTGCATTACTTTCCTCAAGTAGTTAAACAAACAAACAAACAAACAGCAGAACAAACCAAACACTGAATCATTGAATAGCTTCCAAGTCTCCATGTCTTCAGTCTGTTCTAAGTTTGCACATAGGGTTTGTGATCTTTACTAGGCTTCACTCCTGGAACAAAATGATAGCACCACACTTCGTTAACTGAATATCATGAGGGACTTTCTGAAAGCCTGAAGAGATTTGATTAACTGTTCTCTTTTTTCTCAGTGCTCTCACTGACAAGCAGAAGATTCCAATGTGGAAGTTGTCAAATGCTTTTGATTGAATATGCTACTTGGGAGCCAAAACACTTTACAAATATGTATTGCTTTTTATATATATTAAAAAAAAAAAAAGTATCAATCTTTTCCCCCATCCTTTCCTACCTCTATTTCCTAGCAAAACAGATTTTTCATGACAGCTCTCTCCAAAATATATTTAGAGACATGAAATTTTTTTTGTGAAATGGATTTGTTTTCTCTCAGATTTCTTTCTTTCTATTTTTTAAATGTAAACTGTGCTTTTCTCTCATCTACCTTTATGTTTTCCACAGCACAGTTGGAGGCATTCTTTGGCTTTCTCCAGTTGGGAGAGGATTATTCCAAGGTTGTGAACAAGCGGAGTGCATTGTCACCATATGCATTTTCTCTTCCCCAGTAGTAGACTTTGCATATTTGAGACTGGAAATTTCCTAATATTTAGTGTTATTTTTATGTTATCCAATATTATTTATCAAATCTACACAGAAACCTGTGTGAAATTTTAAATTGGGTTCTGATTATTATAGTATTTTTTTCTTAACGTTGTCTTTACCTATCATATGATAGATCATAGCACAGAGTAAAAGTGAAAATTTGCCCTCTAAAAGATAACCTGCTAACTTTATAGACATAACAAGAAAATTGTCTTTTTTCTGTGTGTTTACAAAAGTGATGGGCCAAGAAATGAGCAGCAATGTTAGTACTCAAACAAGAATGCGTAAACAAGCAGCCTATGAAGAACTATTAAGTCAAGATCCTGAACAACTTGACAGCCCAAGATGTACCAGCTTATTCTAATCTCAATTTAGCATATAGGAAAGTTAAAACTGTTTGCAGTAACCAAACACAAGAACATAATATACTCCAATCTTATTTAATTTTGCCTTCAGTATCAGAAGAGTAGGCTACCTAAAGATTTACTCTGTATATTTTTATTGCACTGTTTTCAGCGGACTCTTGGTTTGTTCACTCTTAATAAGTAAAGGGAAAGATTTTAATATTTAAAATATAATGGAAGCGCATATTTTTCAAATCAGATGAATGGAATAAATTTATTTAGTTTAGATTCCCGGCATAGACTCACATATATTGCTTTGCAATACGTAATCAATTATAAGGAAGATATAGAAGTCATTATCTATTCTCAAGGGGGCTTTTGAACAAAAAGCTATGTCCATTATTCTGTTAGAGTCATATCTAATTTGAACTCATACAGTGAGGAAAAACCCAAGTCTTCTTGGTTGAAGAAGATGATGATGAAAATGAGAGGAAGGTAAGGGATTCTGTCCCTTCCCTTCCCCTCCCTTCCCTTCCCTTCCCTTCCCTTCCCTTCCCTTCCCTTCCCTTCCCTTCCCTTCCCTTCCCTTCCCTTCCCTTCCCTTCCCTTCCCTTCCCTTCCCTTCCTCTCATTTTATTTTCTTTTCTTAAAAAAAAAAAATCAGAAAAAATATTTAAAAATCGATACTCAACTAATAATTTGAATATTTTAATGAAACACTGTTGCATTTGTCGTGGTAGGCCTAAAGAGGCCAAATTAGGCTTGTACATGTCCTGGCTTACCCAGGCATGTTTTTTCTGTTCTCTCTCCTTCTGTTTTGGGGAGAGCAACCGCGGGAAAAGGGACAAAGAACCTGNAGCAGAAAGAAAGTTGCTCCTTGTGAGGAGCAAGTGGCGTAATTGGCCGCTAGCGGTATACTGGCAGCAAAAACTCTCTCTTCCACTTTAAATTGAGTTTAGTTAATGTATATATTTAATAGTTATTTCCAGATCCTGTTATAACCTGTATATAGTTTCCATAACGTTGCAAAGAGCCTGTTATTATTATTATTAAATGGTGGTCGGGGTGGTGCGAGTTCCAAATATTTAATATTCATAAACTATATATTAATATTTTTGAAATATCGTCTCGCAGTAGTTAATTACCCCTTCCGCGACAGCATTACTGTTATTGAAAAATAGATCTATGTTACTTAGCTGTATTACTTCTATACAGTTAATCTATGGTCTGTTGCTTATCATGGGTTCTTTACCACTTCATGCTTTCTGCTTTTGGTCAAGGATATTTTTGGCACCACTTGCTTAATTTCAAATTTCTCCAGTGCATCTCAGTGGTTTCTTTTTTTTTTTTTTTTAAATACTAGCACTAAACTAATAAAAAAGTGCTATAAATAATAGTGTAAACATGAAGCTGCAGATGTTCAAACTATTTATAGTAGAAAAAATATGCAAATGATTGAGAAAAACTTGATTGGATAGATCTGTATCACCACTGACGATACTGATTTTGTAAGGAAATCATGCACTGAATTATATTTTTATCCAAATATCTTTGCATAACTAGAGTAAGAATGATATTGATCCACTTCATAGTGGTCAAAGAATACATTTCCTCTTCTTACCTGATTCCAAAGGCTAAGGAGATTGTTTGTCTGCTGTACAAATCTTTAGAGAGCACTGGTTTCAGAATACAGGACACTTTTTTAATGGGCAGTATTTGAAAATTAACAAACCCCTAAAATATTTGATACTGATTCCATGCATTTGTTTTGTTTTTTGTTTTTTTTTTTTTTTTGCTATTTTGCTATTTATCAGCCTTTAAGCACTCACAATCTTCTGAGACTGTTTTGCCATTTATGTGGCAGTTTTGAAGACTTCCTGCTTTGTTCCTTTGAGTTTAATATGATAATATTGAAGGACCTTTTCAGCACTCATTTGAGGGAAGAAATAATTTAGAGAAAGGGCTAGGATATCAATCATTTGTCAACCCTGGAGAAACCTACTGATGTACAGAGAAAACATTCTCAACTAACAGACAATTCCACCTCCCAATGTTTCTCTAGGCATTGCTTTTTGTATTTGATTTTTGTGTTTTCTTCGCTGTCAAAATTTCTCCATAGCATTAAGCAGCCAACGCCACAACTGCTGCCTATTTCAGTGATGCCAGGAATGCATCTTCTATAAACACTGTCTCACTGAGAAAGATTAAATACAGCTCTTTTTGAATAACCAAAATAAAATAAATCTACATCTAACTTTACTCACTTAGAGGATACATTTATTGTTAAGAAAATGTAACCAAGTGTTCAACAGTCAATGAAAAAGTGAATTTGTTACTACTACAAAGTAAAGGATAATTAGAATTAGTTAGTTTATCACAGATTCAAGGAACTGTTTAGTAAAATTACAAAGTTGAAGTGCTGGATGTCTTCTTAAACCAGTGCCATATATTACCAATTAAGTAAAAAAAAAAAAAAAAAAAAAAAAAGGGGGAAATTAGAGTAAAATTTTAAGCTAGTAATGAAAACTACACAGCAACTGAAACATGAAAAAAATATATTTGAAAATCATTTACATATAAACAGTAGTTAAAGGAAGAAGACACCAAAGAACCAAAGAAACATGTTAAATATTGATGGAAATATTTTACTGTCCCTTGAATTATATAAACTAATTGTTTCAGTGTCAGTATTTATTTCCTAATGATGCACATCTGTAGTACATTCCTAGATTCAGATCAATGAGCTTGTATGCCAAGTTTCTTTCAAGTGTGTGTCAGGTCTACATTAAAGATAAAATGCTAAGCAAGTAGAGTTAGGCTGAGTGCCAAAGGCAGAAGATTGTAAGCACAATACAAGCCTTATAAAGGCTGGCAAATGCAGCTGTCATAACTTTACTTGCCTTGTCAGAATCAAGACAAGAAAAATCTCTATAGCTATGGTTTGAACTTCATTACACAGGGTCCTTTCTTGAACCTTTTAAAAATTTGAAAGGACGCATTGCTGAATCCAAGCTGTGCAGTAACTGTCATCTTCAAAACAATTTGTCTTTTCTATCTTACCATTCAGCAACAATAGTGAATGAAAACGTTAACATATGGCTTTAAAAAAAAAAAAGTCAAACTCACTGGAATTAATTTTTTCCCTACGTAATTTAAAGACTATGCTATCCACAAGCTGCTTTGAGGCTGCTTTTCAGAAGATCCAGAATAACTTTACTATATCGGGGCTATCAATACACCAGCTACTGACTTAAGGATACTGACAACACGCTTGCAGAAGTCTATTAGTATTACCAAGAAAGTCTGCTGCTTCTCACATGATAGCACAGCTCTTTAATGCCTTCAAATCAACACTGTGTAATTCATGAAACTGCATCAGAATTTAATGGAAATGTTGTCACAATGTGTTCAGTAGTTCCTTGAGTGAGTTTGGGAAATAGTATACTTAGCTGCACCCTGCTGTCTATTTGGTAACGATGAGTGTTTCCTTTTATCAGTTGTGTTATATCTTGGATACTAATCAGTTTCCATGTTTCACTGAAATCCTAGGTGTGACTCTGTTGAAAGTGGGCATTTTTCAAATGAGAAATATTCCTTCATGTACATTTTACCATCCTTGTAGTAGAATAGGTTCAATTGTAAGCTGTAGGAATCAAATTTTCTCTCTCCTATTTATCATTACGGTATCAGGAAGAGCTTTCATATATTACCGTGGATAAGAAATAAGTCACATAATTAAATAAGGTTTAAGGTAACAATGGCTAATTAAATGTGCATATCCAATCCAGACTGAAAAGAGTGGCTGCATTTCTTTTGATGCCAAATATGGGGTCTTTAACATAGTTCTAGGCAGTAGACACATCATAATTAAATAAAAGCTAGTAATTGATTGGTATTTTAGTATATTCTCTCACTGCAGAGTTGATTCTTAAAAGTCAGTAATTGGAAATCAAAATACTGAAAGGGTCACAAAAATAGCTATCAAGTATAACTCACTTTCACATTGGCTGCTGGGTGAGGAAGAAAGCAATAGAAAAAACATCAGAAAAAGTTCCAGAGGATTTTAACATGTTATTGGAGCAATAGCTTGAACTAACATAATGTGATTAGAGTCATTCAACACAGATTTAAGAGGGGAAATTCATGCTCAGGCAAATTAAAGTCTCTTCAAAGATGTCATTGTCATGAAGTTCTGAGTGACTTTAGGTGAGGGTAATGGGATATGGCCCTATTCACCTCTAGGTCATTATTTCAATTTTAGCCAAGGTCAGCGGCAACCAGAAGCTGTCAGTATTTTATGGCTTAATGAACAATGTGAAATAAGCTGAAGGTCTCCTTCCTTTGCTCATTGGACACTAGTCCACATAAAAAAGGAACCCTTGCAATTGATACTGCTGCTGTCAATCCTAAGAGCAATGAAGAGGCTGCATAGATATTGAGGCTGTACTACTGTCTGAACTGTGGAGGTGGTCTTTCTAGGTCATGACTGAAACATGCTGGGAGGCTGATCTGGAGATACTTTTAGTAACAACACTTTTGCTGTGCATATACAGATATCACTGAATCAGAGAACATTAGGGGTTCGAAGTGACCTTGAAAGATCATCTAGTCCATCCCTCCGCTAGAGCAGGATCAGCTAGACTAGGTCACACAAGAATGTGTCCAAGTGGGTTTTGAATGTCTCCAGAGAAGGAGACTCCACAACATCTCTGGGTAGCCCATTCCAGTGTTTTGTCACCCTCATAGTGAAATAGTTTTTCCTTATGTTTACATGGAATCTCCTATGATCCAGCTTACTCCCATTGCCCCTTGTCCTATCATTGAATATCACTGAGAAGTACCTGGTTCCCTCCTGCTGACACTCGCCCTTCATGTATTTATAAACATGAATGAGGTCACCCTTCAATCTCCTCTTATCCAAAGCCAAAGAGATCCAGCTTCCTTGGCTTTTCCTCGTAAGGGAGATGTTTTGTTCCCTTCATCATCATTGTGGCTCTGCAATAGACTCAAGCGGTTCCCTGTCCTTCTCGAACTGAGGGGCCCAGAACTGGACACAATATTCCAGATGTGGCCTCACTTATACCTGAAGTCTATTGTCTAATATGACTGCTTTGGGTACTGCTCTATTTTTTTGTTTGTTTATTTCTTTAATTCCTCATTCTCCATCTCAATTCATGACTTTGTTTGCCTAGCTTTGTGAAACTATCCTGAAGTCCAGAGCAAGAGTTGTCCCTGCAAAATGGTCATTTCACTCCTCCTCTCTCCTGACTCTCCAGGCCATATTTCCTGGACTTTAACAACACATTTTGTTATAACTAAGGAGCAATCTTCCTTCTTATTTCCGTCCCCAAGGACTGTCCCAAAAGGAGATGTTTTAAATTCCAAATGGCCGCAGGTACCATCCAAGGCAGGCATCAAGTTGTGGACACAACTTGACTGCTACTGAACATTGTGTCATACCGTAATGGTAAACACTAAATTCAATGATACATATATTGAAATCACAGAAGCAGAAACATATTGTATGTCCAGCAGATTTCAAAAAGAGAGATGGCTAAGAAAACCTGTTTAGTTTAGAAATTACCTACATATATTGACATTATGTCAAATGAGATGGATTTTAAAAAAAATATATATATATGTGTGTGTGCGTGTGTGTGTAAACATAGCAGAAAGCACTGAAAAGAAAACCAAAAAAAAAAAAAA